>JAPMOB010228131.1:0-28848 GCA_029875015.1 Lepomis gibbosus
TAACGTCCGATTCCGATCGAGTCTGAAACAACATGATCGGGCCCGATTTCCGATCTCGTGATCGGATCTGGACATCCCTATTTGATAGTAATCGTTGCTAATTTTGTACCTTATTCAAAATTTCCAATGCCTCGGTCCTCACACAGTGAACTAAGTACATCTGTTGGAGATGAGCCAGTTGTAAGAGGTAAAGACTTTTAAACATAACCGTAAAAATACAGTTTTAGTCAAGCTGTTGACACCCAGCTTAGACATTAGCATACATTACTTGCTAAAAAGTACACTTAACAGCATCTGTTGCAAAAATCTTGATTTTTCATCTGTCATTGAAACTTCACAGTGTTTCCACCTTTGGGGAACCATGAACCTAAACCACAGACCTCTGCAGCAGAAAAGGCTAAAGAAACTGGTAAGAATATGTTTCACACTCAACTACATTTAACAAAACGCTGAAATATGTGATGGTAATTTCAGTTTTGCTTTTCATGTGTTTTTATGATTCTTTGATCACTTGCTATTTAAGCTGTAAATGGATAGTTTCAATAGTTTAAAATAATATACATCTGTATAATAGTATCTGATAATGAGGTCTTAATTGATTACAAAAGCATCTGCTCTGCAGACATCTCTACAGGAGGCTAAGCAAACCATGGAAGGCCAAAAGAGAGAGATTTCCACCTTAAAAGACTGGGTTGATATGCTAACTGAAGAGCGAAATTCCTGCAGGAGAGGCTTAAAGAAGGTTAAGCTTATTTGAGGACATAACGGCTTTAATAATATTGATTGTCAAAACATCATTGCCAGATATTATCATTGTCAATAATTCCTATACGGTTTGATTTGACTGATTTTCACAGCTCTTGCAGCAAGATATGACAAGGGGGGAGATATGGCCATTACTACACCAGCTGTACAGCAGGCACCTGGAAAGAGGAAACAGGAGTCAGATACAACAAATTCCTCATCGTCTGAGTCATCAGATTCTGAGCCTGATTCTGAGTCATGAGGCCAAGAAGGTCAAGAAGAACTCTCACTTCTGTGTTGCTCTGGGACACATTGGTGGATGGGTCTCTCACACCAAAGGCACGTGTCTTATCCACTGTACCATTAACTAATTGGGCAGTAGGTCTATAATGAACACCTACACTTTTTCCTCTAGTCAATTCCACAGTACATCACATGTTCTTATAGCAAACTGACAAAGAAAATGCAGGATATTATTTAATTTCCACTCCCAACTAACTGGTTTGGGATTGCTCCTAATATTGATTTATTTGGTGAATCTCAGAACAAAACCAAATCACCATTACTGCAGCAGTGATCCCTCTCCTAAGAGGAGTTGTATGGCTCCTTTCACAGATTTGTTGTTTTTGTGTAAACCAAGTTAGAACAGAGAACACCCATAAAAAATGTGTTACAACTGCTGCAGGTCTATGGTAGTTAGTTTATATTTGTTTGATGATTAAGCAATTATAAAATTGTATGTAACTGCATTAGAGCAATATTACTAGGCTGTTTGATTTAATTGGATTAAACCTTTAACACTTTCTGTTGTCTTACAGTAAAAACCTCTGATGACTCCACCCACTGCTACAACATGGTGTTGGAAAAGATTAAAAAGGAACGCATCAGCAAAGCCAAGGCTTATGCAAGGCTTGGGGTTGATCGGAATACCATTGTGTCTCAGGCTCCAATGCGGAACTTGCAGTGGATAACCCAGATATGTTCAATACCTTGAGGTCCACCTTTAAAAGAAAGGACAGCCTAAAAAGGTTTGCCGAAACATGCAGGGGTTTTTGTGAGAGGGAGCAGACAGCTTCAGCTATCATAAAGAAAAATGATGGGTCCTTACTAGATATTTATAAAAACTAAGCAGGTAGTTTGGATTTGCTATGTACTGCCATGTGTTTATGCAGCCATGTGTTTGTGCCATTGATTTGTTTAGTTATTGTTTTTTTTTTCAACTCTTGCAGCATTAAATAGCTCATAGTCCACATCAGTAGCATTTTGATTTTAAAAGTTTTTTGTAAAACCTTTAACAGCTTTATGGTTTTGTGAGGTGTTTTAAGGTACTAAAGTTCTGGTCTGGTCTTGTAATACTAAGATGGAAGGTTTGTTTGCAAAGAGCTGTTTAGGTGTAAGTCCTGAAGCCTGATTGCAATACATCATACAGGTTGTGGAGTGACAGCTCTATGCAGCTATTTGGAGACAATCACAAGTATTTACTAAGAAAAGGGATATTGGAGATTGGTCTGAAGTTGCTTATCACAGATGGGTCTAAGTTGTTGCGGGAACTTGGTCAAGGGAGCAGCTGAGCCAGGAGTCAGAAGATTGAGGAAGGGATGGCCATGTCAATAGACTTACAGGCAAAAAACAAACACAGAGACAGCCAGGGGATGACTGGAAACAGGGAAGGGAAAAAAGAAAAGGGGACCCTGATGCACTGTCACAGCCATAAGTCATTTGTTCCTTTCATCTAAGATAAAATATTATATTTCTCTTTTATTTGCATAATTTGAGTAGCATGTAGTATAGTACAATAAATATAAAACAGAATTTTGATATAAAAACTACAGATCCACAGTAACCGGGGGGCAGAGCTTCATCACGGGGCCCACCTGCTACCAAGTCATTTGTACCAAGCTTACTTGACACCTGACTCAATCCCCTCCATTCATCTGTGCTGCTAGATGTGGCTTTCGTCAAAATTACACTGGTTGTGTTACTGAGTATTCTCCAGAGAGAAATTTCTGGGAAGCACTGCAATGCTTCTGGTGTGAGCACAAACATTGACAAGAATAGATCAGCTCCGACCACTGTGAAGCAGACGGACTCAGTGGACTTTTGGTGGTGTCTGTGTTAAGAAGTGTTAAACTTTAACTCCAAAAAGAGTAAAAATTACACTAAATTAGTGTTAATGTACCAGCACTCCAAACAGAGTTAAATTAACACTGTGGTGTGGACCCATATAGAGACTTTAAAAGTGTTGTAAGCATCTCTGACAGTGTTAATTTGGGTATGCTGATTTTACTGTGTGCTTTCCCACCATCAGACCGATAGTGCTCCTTTCACTGGTGACTGTGTGAGACCTCATGGACAGAAATGTTGACAGCTTTCATCAAGTTGAAGATAATGCATTATAAATAAAGGTTATTGCATTCTAACTAATTGTCCTCCCAACCCTGCTCGCTCGGCTTTGTTTGCATTGCAGTGTGCTCTTGGTTTCCACTGTAGTTTGATTCTTGTCCTGTGTTCTGTAACATGTCTGCCTGGTCTTAGTTATTTACCTCTCCCTGTTTGGTTGTTTTATGTCAGATCGTTCTGTGATTCTACTTACAGTCTGTTTCCATGTCTTATCTGATGTTGATCTGTCTGTTTGTGTTTGTGATTGTTTTGGTGTATTCTTTGTTCTGTTCATTTGTCTTATTTTGTTATGGTCTGTAGTGCCCTGTATATCTGTTCATCTGCGTCCATGTACCATGTTTGGGTTTTGTCTGTGGGTTTGTTAGTAGTTCTGTTAGTTTTGGCCTGCTTGGTATCTGTCTGTGTTTCTGTCTGTGCTCTCTTTGTTAGCCTGTGTTTAAATGTTTCTTCAGTGTTTCCTCTAGGATTTTTTTCAGCATGTCTCAGCAACATTGCTCTTGTGTCCATTAGCATGAGATAAACCTTCGTTTAGCTTAAAACTGCAGTGTTTTCTCAGTTTAATGTGAGCTTTAGATGAATGTTTTGGTGTTGGTCCTCCCCCAAGAAAATTTTATGTTTTCCAATGAAAAATCTTAAATCTGAAATTTCACATCATATTGGGCCATTATTTTCACCATATCTCTGAACAAACAGCTGCAAAAGCTAGAGCAGATAAATAAACAACACCAAAGATCAGTCTACTGGAGGAACTACAACCTTTAGATCTGGAGAAAGTAATTTGGTGGGTTCTGTTGCTCCACAGTGATTTTACATTGATGGCACAGCATGTTTTGGGCAACACCCCTAAGCCTTAACGACAGGAAAACCCTGTTGAGATGACCTCGGAATCATTATAGATACAACTGCTCATGTTTGACTTTTGTGTCTTTATTTTACAGCTTCTGACATTTAGGATGAGAAACCTCCTCCCTTCTGAGGTGCATTTTATTTGCACATTAAATCCAAAAAGAAACATCTAATTGCTTAAAAGGACTAGTTTGCATCACTAATAAGCTTTACTAACCTCAGCTCATCCAGTCACCTCCGTCCTTTCTTTTCCAAAACCACTCTGTCCGACTGAAAACTGAAAAATAATTTAGTCAGTCTGTACAGGACAGAGCTGCAGGCTACACCACTTTAGTCTAAGTTTGTACCAGATGTTCTCAACATTGGACAAGTAGGCAGTGATAAAATACAGCTTCCAGTTACTTTCTATAAATTGAGCTAATGTTGAGTTACATAGCAGCTATGTAGCTGCTGTAGAAGCTTTCCTCCTCAGCTGCGCAGTCTGAAGGGGAGGGGAGATGTTAGCTAACTTACTGCTAACCGGCTTCACTTTTCCAGCAGCTGGGAAACAACAGACTTGTCTTGGTCTTGAGAAGCTGACACACTGTAACAGACACCGTACATTTACTGCCAAAATATTTCCCCCCGCTCACGTTCACCGTCACTTTCTGCCGCTCGGACAATCAAACAATCACTACGCACCTCCCAATTCAGAATTAGGCTGCTCTTGTACACCATCTGTCATGTATGTTCTGCATAGAACGAGGAGAGAAAGCAAGCCGAGCAGTGAGTGCTGCCGTGCTCGCACAGTGTGCGAGTGAAAACATTTGTAGCGCAGTGTAGTTTAATGATCGTGGGAAATTTTAGGAGCGGCAGTCTCGATTCATGCGTGAATTCATATAGCGGAAACACTGTTTTGCTTCTGTTCAACTCTTGCTGGTTCGGGGTTCATCTACCATTGTGTGTCTTGCTTGTCTGCCTTTTGAACTGAACTAAAAGTTTATGGATTTATCTTTTGTTTTGTCACTCCTTGGATTATTCGCTGTTATGAACCTTTGTTAATAAATACTCAAAAGACTGAATCTGTTCTGCCTTTGAGTCCTGCAATTGAGTCCTAAAATAGGTCCGTACCCTCAACACACGACAAAATCCCCAATTCTAAATCCCCCATTCCTAATCCTAAATCTCAAAACCTCAAATGTCACTTTTGTCATGCATGTGTATTGTGTGTCAATAGGGGGCGTCATTAGCTCAGTCCATAGGGACTTGTCTTGGGAACATTTTATTTTATTTATAGAGTGCTTTTCATGGTACCAGTAAGTTAAAATACATATGTTAAAATGGTCATAGAAACTGACATTCAAATATATATGGATACATACAACACATAATGGTTAATCATACATTAAAGCTGTTCTGAGAAGATGCGTTTTGATAAGTGATTTGAACATGGCGATGAGTACAGTCTCAGATGTGTTTGGGCAGAGTTCCAGAGGGATGGGGTGGCTTTGAAAAAAGCACTACTGGCCCAGGTGTGATGCTTGGTGAGTGGCAGAGACAGGAGGTTAGCGTCAGTGGAGTCAGGGAATAAGTATGGTGGTGGAGTTATCAGTGGGGTAGGATAGGGCCTAGTTGTGGAGGGCTTTGTGAGAGAGGAGACAGACTTTGAATTGGATCCATTGTGGAACAGGAAGCCAACGGAGGTTCGGAAGGACAGGGGTGATGTGGTCAAGGGAGTGAGTATGGGTGATTGTCATATCCGGACTATGAATAACTAAAACGCCAATGAATAATTAAGTGACTGGCACATGATAAAGTACAAAATGATAATCCTTAATATTATTGGGAAATGTATCATTCAGTGTTAATGCTTTTGGTTTCAAATATAGTTTAGCAAAGGATATCCATCAATATTTTTTTATGTTCACAAATGACCATACCCCTAAATTATGTATTGACCCAATAAAATACACATTTAACAAATTCTACATTTACCACAACTAATCCTAAAGTGGATATTTAATAAAAAGTAAAATTTGTTTAATATAGTCTCAATAATAAATTGGCCTTATTTGCTAAATAATTTGGATTGATAACCTAGATTTATTCTATTACCACTGCATGCAGAAGTCTGGTCGTCCAGCATTTTTAAAACACATTTTACAGCTTTTTTGATAATCTGCATATTAAGTCCTTGTCATAACTTTACTATTTGCCCCTGTCAGTGAATTAAACATGCAATAAACATTCATTTGATGGTAGCTAATAATACATCAAATTCCTATTAGTCAAACATACCTGAAGCATGCAAAACAACTGACAATCTAGTTAATATGCTTAGCATTGAATTATAAGTTGTTAGTTTTTAACTGGATAAGTCAACATGTATTGATGCTGTAAGGGCAGAAAATTGTTTTCTTCTTACACTTATTACCATTTGTTTCTTTTGATCTTTTTGATTATATTATATTATATTTGATTATATATATTTCATAAATTGTCCAATTTACCTTTGTGGCACATACATTATAATAATCATACATGTATGGATAACGTACTGTATATAGCTTAAAGGTGTATATAAATATTTATATATATGTTCTATATTTACTACATATATTTTTCAACTTGAATGGCCAAAAGCATGTGGACGTACACACCTGATCATATTAATATCTATGATTTTGAAATTTGATGTTCAACAATCACATAGATGAAATTTGTGAAGATTCTCAGTCATCCAGGTTATAGTTATCCAGGGAAAGTTAAAATCAAGGAGGGGAAACATTATAGCAGTTAAGCCCCAGAGCCACTGCACTGGCTATGATAGACTAAGGTAAACAAACAAATCAATAGCTTTCTCATGTAAATCCTTGTGTGAAAGAGCTAGTTGACCATCCAATACCCCCCTTTTTTGTGGCTGCATGTTGGTCGGATATATAGTGGAAAACTGTCTAAACCTCTTTTGTTGGATTTGTCATTAAGTTGTATGGAGAGGGGGTGAACCAGACATTTCCAGATCCAACACATCTGGAGCCATGGGGATGTGGCAGGTATTGACCTCCACATTGTGAAAGTAACACACTGAGATTGAAATGTCAGCCCTCACCATCAGAGCTTGAGAATAACCATAATGAAGACATTGGTACCACAGCCGTTAAATGTTCATCAACTGATGAAGTATGTTGAAATCTTCCCTTGGCAATAGGAAACGGGGGCAGTCCTGATAAGAGCGGACTAAGGGGATCGTTATTGATTATCAAGATCTGGATGAGAACCGTAAACCTCCATATTTGATGAGATTTCACTTGGTGAGATGTTAGGCCATATGTGAGTGGGTTCACAGAGAGGGCATTTGTCACAAAAGAAATCACAAAAAAGCATACATCTCACCAAGGGATTCTTGCAATTACATTGCACTAAGAGACAATAATTTCAAGTGAATCAGCTCTACAAAAGTCATCAGTGATTACATAAAAATTATTATTTTCTTTAATAATGTATTACAGAAAAAATAAGTAAATATGCATTGTTTCGTTAAGGACATTGTAAAGAACTTTCTACCACACAGTTTTTCTGATCTCCTGTAGCAAAATGTTCTTGAGGTAAATGAAAGATGGATGAAATAAATATAAAATACAACACACTTATGTTTCCTGGTGGGAAGCCAGTGAGGGATCTCACTACTAGCTGGTTAGTTGGGGTCCCTGCACAGTGGGGTGTGGAATTGTGCAGATAGCATGGGATAGCATGCTGTTCTAATGCATTACACCCTGTGAAACTCATTGCTAGCAGATAAAAATAAGCTGATGGTGACATATCATATCTTTAGCAAGTCTCTATCTGCAGCCCTCCTTGACCAACAGTACGATTAGCAGTAAGCAGGACAGGAAGTTAGGGGATAAGGAGCAGAAAATGATAAAACACCCAAAAAATAATGTAATTTGTTTGGGTACTGACAGCAAAAACCCATAATAATGTGATACTGTGTTGATCCTGTCCTTCAGTCAAGACCATGATTAAAAAGAAGTTTTACCATTTGAAAATACTGTGCCATTAATTAAGACACAGAGCTGTTCATTTTCTCGATCGTTCTCTATTGTTCCATCTCTGATATGATGTGCCACTCTAGTGATAACTATGTGAGCTTCACATGTAATGACCTTGGTTATATAACAAGTAACACAAGATAAATTAGGAGCAGCACAATTTTGAAAAAAAGCCTAGTGTTTTCCACATCATTTCCTCTTTTGTCTGGTAACAATGACAAAAATATGCAAGCCTCTCTGGAAAAGGCGTTAGCTCCTTGTCATTCACATCAAGTGCGTTGGGGTGCCCTCTCTGCTGGTATATAAGGTTATCTTGAATGGAAGAAATCCTGGGAGAGGCAGTATTGATCCAGCCCACTATTTCACACAAAGCTCTACATCCACCATAAAAATGTTGGCAGGAATAGTGTCATTGCTTCTCATTTGGGGCTTAACACAGAGTTCTCAGGAGAAGCTGGCCAATAGCTTTACTTATATTATTCAGTGTCCCTTTGGGCCATATCATAAATGCCATCATATGCAAAGAAGGATTTCTCAATGCCTGGCTGTATAAATAGAGTTGAAAGGCTGAATGCTCAAGTGCTTTATCACTCAAAAGGACCTTACCACCTGGCACAGCATTGGCTTAATTCTTAGATATAACCTTGACATTTAATTTAGTATGCAATTAGTGACACTTAACTATCTTATTTTGCTGTCATGTAAAACATGCACCATCAGTTATAAAGGTTCAGGTAAGACAACAATAAAAATTACAAATGAGTAATTAAAAATGTATTAGCCACACTGGCAATTTGACTCTGTGACTGTGCATGGCAATGTAGGTCTGTCTGTCAGTTTCAAGTAGGGCTGCAACTAATGATTATTTTCGTAGTTTACTAATCTGTTAATTATTTATTCGAATAGTCAACTAGTCATGATTATTTTTGTCACACCCTAAGCCTAATTAAACCATTTAACTAATTAAATATCTTTGTAGCCAGCATCATCCATGCAACCTACAACCAAGAAGGCAAAAAACTATGAAGAGGCTGCTCCACAGGGCTTAAAGCTAGAAAATTTTCTGTGCCTGAAATGCGTTCGGGGGTTACAACAAATATGAAAGGTAAGGGGCAAGTGTGTGTGGGACAGTGTTGAAAACTGATGGGGACATAGTGGCTCAGATTAGGGGTAAGACGATACACCTTGCTCACGAGACATGAAGAATTACGATACTGGGTTCGCAACAACAAGACGAGAAAATAATTGTACACTGTTATGAAGAAATATTCCTCCCCCTGAAAAAATTGAGCATTAAAAACTGCCTTTCCTGCATTCTGGTAAAAATTTTCTGCCAACAGCTACAATCAATGCTTGAATTGGGGAAAGGGCTGGATGATATGGCCAGAAATGTTATCACAAAAAAAAATTTAGATCATTGGATATCAATAATTATCACAATAAATGTTAAATCATTGTTTCTTTCAAGTTTAATGGCTGATTTTTGTTCCTGGGTGAAAGTTGGAGAAACCAGACAGTTAATTGTGCCACTTAATGCCAAACAGTGGACACTACACAAATCTAAGCATTCAACATTCACAACAATGAGAAAATCTTTTTTCAACAAATATGCATGAGTAACATCGGGTACAATCTGATTTCAGTCCCTTTTCCTCAGCAAAATAAATATCTAAATAGAAAATAGCTGATTTGTCTATGATTAAAATGAACTAAATTAAACATTTGTTATATTGTTATTGCAAATAATTAAATTGGGATAATTATTATTGTTTTATTGACCAGCCCTGCTGGTACTCACCATTTACATGCTGCCTTGTTTATCGGCCGGTATCAGGGCTAATGTTAGTGTATTCATTATAATTTCAGCCTACTATGTATACCACTAGTTAGTTCCAGTTGGACAGCAGTTTCATTTGTGTGGGTTGTTTCCATTCATTAAATTTGTTTTTAAAAATGATATACATGGTGGTCAGTATCTAATTAATGTTACTTAATGCTAAGTACTACTCGTCATTAATCATTCATGCAGAACAATAAGTTCAACATTTCTAAAGTTTGCTGTGCGCATCAAACATTTTTAGTGTCCCGTCGCCTCCAGGCTGTCGGTTCAAAGCCAGGTTTATGCATATGACCGCATGAAAGCCAGCCAAGCTTCTCTTCTCCCTTGTCTCTCTCCACCGACATAGATTAGTAGGCAGGTGAGAACGGGAACAGGTGAGCGTCACGTAGCACCCAGAGTACCGGATATGGAGACGGCAGAGGAGAGTACCGGCAGCTTGAGAGAAGTCACAGTATGGCAAAAAGTAAAATATTGAGGTGCCGGTACTGCACACTACCCACTTCAAGCACTGCTAATAATCAAAATCGACTCCACTTACCAGAGACGCTGTAGCCTATCAATGGACATTCAGACAAAACTGGCCTTGTTATGTTGGCAAAGGTCCAGACGATCCAATGCACTAAAATATTTAGTCTAAAACGTATTTTATATCAATAATTACACACAGACTGTTGTTACATCGTTTAACTACAGTTAGCATGTAAACAACAAAAGCCGGTGACACCGGTACACCATGACCTTTTGAGTGACACCTTAATTGAAAATTGATGCCCTGTCCACGGCCTACAATAGCCAATGAGTCTCCAAGTAGCCAGTCCCCTTCTTTTGTGCATACACCGACAGAGACTGTGCAGAGGACTGGCGCTTCACACACATATTAGACGACAGTTAAAAAAAATATGCAAGAATATTTTCCACGGACATAATTATATATTGTTGAATGTAAAAACGCTCTGCGCCGAAATTCCGGCACTGTGCCGGAGAACTTTAAGCCCTGCAAACACAGGTTTAAAATAATATGGGACACGGCCGATGGATAGAGAACCATGAAAAACAGAGAACAAATAAATACGAGCCCAATAATAAAATGTTCCAGTGATTTAAACTTATATCACATTTCCATTTTAAAATATTTATGGAACATTTACTTCAATAATACAATCAAAGATGCATAACAGAAATGGAAAAGATACAAACTGTCTGGGTCCCATGAAAAAAACATGAAAATACTTGGTTAGAACATTAAAGTTGAAGCTTTGAAGCAACACAATATCTTTTTACAATGGCTTCATGAATGCATTCAATCTGATTTGGCTTGCAAACAGGACAGAGCCAAAAATGTTTTTCTTATCTAGGAGCTATCAAACAACAAAAAAAATCATGCCATTTCAGACCCTTAGTTTGGACTCTATGACTGTCCGTCACTGCAGCCAAGCCACAAATCCCCAGGTTATTTTTCAAGGATTTCTTCATGGTGATGGATCAAAGACCCAAGAGAATTTCATATGGAAAGCTGTATTCTACCTGACCTTGAGAATAACAGTAATTTATTCTCAGCTTTTCAATAGACAAGAACAGAGTATCATATTACCATATGCTGGGTCAGAGATCACACCTAGAACATAATGCTGCCTGTGATTTTCTTGCATGGGATGTACTGAGATAATCTAATAGGATGTGTAAAACTAAGGACAGATAGAACAAAATGAAGCTCAAGATCAATGTTGCACAAGGTTCCCTGATCAAAAATTCTTGTATTTTGCACAATATTTTACTGTACTATATTATGAGTAATATCCTAATGTTAAGTGATACTGTAGTATCAGTAAGTTTAGCTACAAATGGCATATGTGTTTCATAACAATTTCTAAAAATGCAGTTTGTTCTCATAAAGTAACTGTAAAGCTGTCATCCCTCCAAGTGAGTTTTGTTTGTAACAAATGTGTTGACCACAATGTGGGCTGCTGGAATGATACACAACGAAGCTGCAGGTTATTTTCTTGGTTGATCAATAAGTTTGACATGATATCAAGAGAGTAAAACACAGACCCTTTTTTGACCTAGGATTGTCTGATAGAGATTTGTTGAGTTCACAGTCTAGAAATGTTATTTTTGCTCACAATGAAATGAAATGCCAGCTATTTTCCCTTTGACAGAAAACATGCCATTTATTCTAGCTTCAAACAAATATCACTGAAATATTTGTATCCAGGTGCTAATTTGTTAAAGGGCAAACATGTCATTTTAGGAATTCTTCAAATTTATATTCAGGATGAAATAGCTAGCAAGAAATTAGATGGGAAGCAGCTTCTGGCTCCTCAGCAACAGCTTAATGCACAAAATATTTACTATTCTTTTGGTCTTATTGACAGCAAAACCACGCAGTCTGTTGTCTATCTGTTGACATTTCAACTGCCAAATCTGTGGATAAAACTTCACCCCTTAGATAAAACTTGTTAAGACAACAGACTAAGATGACAGCTGGATTTAAATTGGTACATGTGGGATTTAAAAAAAACCAAACTACACTGTTCAAAAACAGTAAAGGAACACACATCACATATTAGAACTCAATGAACAAAATAGTTCAAAGTCCAAAATATTTACTATACATTGTATAATTAGTTGTGAACAAAATGACAAAACAATGGTCAATGGAAACCAAAATCATTAACTAATTGAGCGATGGCTTAAAAATCCCAATGAATTTCAATGTAAAATTAAAGCTGTGTTGGGACGCATGTCAGCATGCTGCGGCCATGGTGCCGTTGTGGGAGGTCATGAGTATGGCTCTTAATTATGCGTTTTCTATGCCTCATAAAGCAGTCACTTCCTATGTCCCCTATTTAGGTGCCATTAAAACACTGAGTGAATATTGTTTTGTAGATGTCTTGGGAGAGAGACTCTTATCAGACATGTAAAATCTTATCCAGATGCGAGTATGAATTAACTTCCTGTTTCATGGCTAATTATTGATTTTTCACACCACCACACGGACACACCCTTTTGACGAAAATACACAGATAGCATAACTTCCCATCGTCAATGTCTCTAGATTGCGGAGAAATTGATCTAATTAATTCTGTAGGAGGAGTTTGTTAAAGTACTGAATGTGTAAATCGCCAAAATTCAGCAATAAATTCAAAATGGCCAACTTCCTGTTGGGTTTAGGGTATGGCTCCGAGAAACTTTTTTGTGTGTCCTGGGATGATACGTGTGCCACAAAAATTTCTTGCATCTAGATCAAATATGTTTCATGCTCCAGACCTAAATATTGAAATCATGGGATGATCCAACTAGTGTGCCAGAGATAATCAATTAGATTTAAGTCTGGGGAACAGGGGGGCCAGTCAGTGGTATCAATGCCTTCATCATCCAGAAACTGCCTACACACTCTGTCCACATAAGGTCAGGCATTGTCCTGCACCAAAAGGAACCCAGGGCCCACTGCACCAGCGTATGGTCTGACAATGTCTGAGGATGTCATCCTAGTACGTAACACCCAGTACAGTACACAGCAGTGTTGCCTAGCATGTGGAGGTCTGTGCAACCCTCCAAAGGTATGCCCCCCAGACCATCACTGACCCACTGTGAAACCAGTCATGCTGGATGATGTTGCAGGCAGCATAACATTCTCCAGACTCTTTCACATCTGTCACATGCGCTCAATGTGAACCTGTTCTCATCTGTGAAGAGAACAGTGTGCCAATGGCAGACCTGCCAATTGTGGCGAATGCCAATCAAGCTGCATGGTGCTCGGCTGTGCGCACAGTTCTCACTAGAGGACTTCAGGCCGTCTTGCCACCCTCTCTGCCAAGAGACGGTCAATTAACTAACAATGCTAAATCAACGTTAAATTGAAATTCTACTGTTTTTCAGTATGTGAGAGATAATCATGTAAAAAGTAAGAATAATTTTATTTACTGTTCTTCAACCTAAACCACTAACTTTTTTACTGAATGCTTTTGAAATCTAATGTTCTGCATCGCAACCTCAGGCAACCAAAAGCACTTAATAAATGGCTGTCTGATTCATAAATTATTACATTAACTAGACACTGTAATTAGAATGTTTTTATTCAAAACAGCGATGAGGCTCGTGAAAAATTTCTTCAACTGAAATGCAACTTGACAACCCAGCAGGAACAAGCCATGGCATAGTATGTAAATAAATTGCAATCTCCATTCCTGAAACAATCAAATGAACAAAGGTTATGCTGTAAGTAGGATCAGCTACAGCAGACTATGTACTTTGAACTGTTTTCTAAAGGCACATTTTAGTCATCATTCCTCTACCATCAATTCATGACTGCTCATCACTGATAAGTGTGAGCCAATGGAACTGTGTTTCCAAAGAAGCCAGTAAGCGCGCCTAATCCTATTTTAAAGAGCTCAACTGGGGGGAGCTGGCTGATATCCACTCCAGCCAGAACCAAAGCCTCGAGATGCTGGTGCTCCACTAGACCCTGCAGATCTGGACTAGAGAGATGAAGAGTAGTTGAGCGGCAATATGCAGATGGTCTCATGGGCAACACAGTGGGTGCCACAGTGGAGCTTCACTGGAGGCATCAACAGTCTAGTTGTAATTACAATATGTGTGGCCAACACTAGAGGCAAGGATGGGATCATGGAAGGCCCAGATGGGGTGAAAAAATGATAAACTGCACTTCAGGCAGAAGAAGGAAAGAAAGGACAAACAGCCAGCAGTGGTGGCTGGTGAGAAAGTCTGATGGTGAATTCTGTTTACCATCTATCATTACAGTCACTGTCCTGATCCTATGCACTGCAGCAACCATATTTCTACTTTCTAGATAAATAATAAGCATTTCTTTATTACAATGTAAAATGCGTTAACAAAGCATCATAATCCACTATAATATGTAATAATTGTATATAAGGGCTCATGTAAAAGCAGCATTATGCAATATCAAAATGACTGTGTAATGCGAAAGGAAACACTCTTAGTGAGCTACAGAGAATGATAACCCAACTTTACAGCTGCATGGAGCGTTTTAGCATCTTCTCATTATTTTGGGTTTGCAGCACACAACTTCACTATTTTGGCTCACTCTCTCCACTCTCAGCAACCTCAGACAGGCAGCTTTTTTCAGTGAAAAGGTTCAGATAAACCCATGTTACCCACGCAGAACCAAACAGCAGACAGATGAAATTAGCAATTAGTTGGTGTTGACCAAAACAAAGCTAAAAGAAGAGCGAATACTGAAATTGCTAAGCAGCCAAAACATTAATTCAAATGAATGCTATTGTTACTCTGTTTCTGCTGGGTGTCTGAATATGCAACTTTTACACAACACTGTGAGCATAACAACTTAATAATGTGGTGATATATCAATTTTGTGTTTACGGCTTGTTCTTGCTGACGACACCAGTGGCCAAAATACAATCACTTCAAGCAGGTTTAAATGCAAATTTTCTGTCACATTTTTTGAGAAATTGAATGTGTTATTGCTGATGCAACATGTTTCTTCACATAATATCTGAAAGCAAAACAATAGTTTGCCAAAACTTCCAGGAAATAAACAGCAGGCTTAATATTGCAGTTAGGGAAAAATGGAATTAATAAACCATAAAAATGGATATATCCTTGATCAATTTATAGTGGCCCAGGAAATATGACTTTGCCATTTTGAAGTTCATGCATGCACATGGGATTCCAATTAATATTTTACATTTTTGGGCAGCACATTCCTTCTAGGATGCCATATTGTGGCATTGCCTTCAAATATGTTATAATGTGCACAAATACAACACAGGGTTTGGTCTGGTTTTGCACTACCTGCTCATTAATTACCCTTGTATCTCAGGACCTGAAATGTCTTACAGTTAATGATCGATTTTCCTTGCTCTCCAAATACCCCCATAAATGTCTCTGCTCAAGAGCATCACAGAGATAGTGCAGTAAATGACTCCAAATTGGAGATAAGCGTTTTCTGATTGGTTAAGATGATAACTGCAGGTAAACTGTATGTATAAGTATGCACACCCATGTGTCTGAATAAGGCCCTCAGCAAGGCACAGGTCCACTATATTCAAGAAATAAGATTAAGGCAAAATGTTTACAGTCTTTGTCAGTAACTAAAATGTTACCACTATTTATACTGCCAGGAGTACAAAAATGTCACTTTCTGCAGAGCACTCATCTCATAACACAATGCAAGGTCTGCATTTGCATATTTCAAGGGGTGACAATGTCATTTGCATAAATTTAATGAGTCTTTCAGAGGAAAAAATCTGTGGACACCTGCGGAAACAAGCTGACATTGTTCAAAGGCCTTTTCCCCCCTTATTACTCACAATATTGGCCTTGGCTTGCAGACAAAGCACTGTTACACAGATAATCAGGAGGTTTGACATCTCCGTCACAGAGAGGTTGTTTTCTTTGGAGGGGAAATGTGCGCAGGAGATGGAATTTTATCCCCTGCTAAATGGATGACATAGATAGTTAGGGCGATACAGGTATGAGGACATGTTTCTCTGGGACGGGCTGGCAATCACCAGTTAGCAAGACTGGTGTGTTACTGCTGGTAACGCGAGTCACCTCATCCTTTGGAGTTTTGATAAAAGCAGTTTAACTGTCAGCACCAAATGGGCAAACTAATTACTAGTGTAAGCTGATTTCCTGGTTCAAGCTCTCCACAGCAGTGACTCTCCCTAAGCACTGGCAATGATTGTTAAACTCAAAAAAGGTACATGTTCTGGGTAGATACACCAGAGACTGTGTAAATGAATGGGATTGAGTGTATGGAAATGAAATAAATGTGCTCCTCTTATTGAGGGCGGCTCTGTGAATTCCAGTGAGGAAAGATGGTCTCTGTGGCAATGACAGCGAGGATTTACATACTCACTGTCAGTCAGGTTTCTAATGTGGATCTATTGCATAGTGCCACGCACAGTTGCACAGACCTTTTGTCTTCATATCGGCAGATATGAGATGAAAGTCAATGCAAGCACTTCAGAGATGGCATTTGTGAAAACTGTGGCTAAACTTTGTCATGGTCATTTACATTTTCAGCAGCTCCTCCTGTTTGTGCAGCTATAGTCAGCAGCATATTGTTCTCTCTCCCGAGTCATTTATTAAATACTGATGAAACAATGGTGACACATACGCTCTCCTTTGTCAAGCCCAAGCTAAATTAATTAATTAGCAATCCATGCCGCAATGCCAGGAGGTTGTTGATTGTATCGTTCTAAGCCGTCATCCTGTGTAAATTGACTGAGATTGAGATCTAACAAGGCTTTGACCTGGATCCCTACCAAACAACCTGATGTGTGAAACACTGATGAGGGGATTTAGCTGTTGGAGGCTAGAGGACATGTTATCTTTAGCCATGCTATCACCTCTATTAGCTGAGAGGATCGAATGAAGCAGTGGTCAGACACTCACTTGTTTTTTTATAACTGTAGTATTGGTGTTCAACCTTGAAAAGTGTGTCCTTTTTTGCTTCATTTTTGGACTTTTGCACGTTGTGCCCTAACCTCAAAGTTTCCAGCACAATTTAAACATGGTTTGGAAATGTTTCAGTCCTAAATTTGTCTTCCACTATGTCTTTTAGTGTTGGAGTTCCCATAATGATAAATTCCGCTGAAATAATTCATACAGCAATAGGGGTGCAACAACTAATCAACGTAGTCGACAAAAATCAATTATTAAATTCGTTCTTAACGAATTTAATAATCGATTTGTTCATGACGTCACCGGGCCATAGCGACACCGTCAGCTTAACAGAGTAAAGTGATGTGAACCGTAACGTTAAAGTTACTAAAACAACATCAGAGCTGGAGCATCTTCACAACTTAAAACCTCCAGAGTGTAGCAGCATTTTACTCTTCACTTAGCCGGAAAGGTCTACGCTATCCTGGAAACACCAGAGTATCTGAAGAGGAGGCGCGTAGCGTTGTGTCTCTGTGGATGACGAAGACTCATCTCGGTAAGCTAGTTAGCGAGCTAGCTTCATATTAAAGCCGTGTTACTTCATGTTATGAGCTGAAACGTTTTCTATGCTGTTGGTCAATTTGATTAATTGTTACAGTAATGGTGCTGTGAATTGTACATAATTATGATACACAACAGCTGCGTTCACATTCCAGATGTGCCCTGACTTTATAATCATAAACTCTACATCGCTCATGGCGACGTTCCCAGTTGGAGAACCTGTTGCTGCCGAGTGGGCAAGATTAGAAAACACGGGGCAATTTTATACTTTGTAAAGAAGAGAAAACACTTCCCCTGACTGTGCGTGAGGCGACGGCTAATCTGCCCACAACTCCTTTTAAAAAAAATCACGGTGTTTTGTGAGTTGTTGAGTTTGGGGAAAACTACAAAATTGTTATTATTGATCCTCTCTTGTAAATTCGACAAATGAAATGCATTGTGTCATTTTGCGATTCATAATTCAAATAGTCGATTATTCGAGTCAATAACCTATAGATTCATCGACTATGAAAATAGTCGTTAGTTACAGCCCTATACAGCAATTCAATGGGTTTGAGCTCTTTACAATTGTCATTCAATTGCAGTACGTGAGCAATAATGTTCAGGAGTCTTGCCACCTGTTCATTATTTTAATGAAAAGACAAGCACAGTAAAACACAGGGGAAATTGGTTCCACATCCTCAGCAGAGAAATCTGACATTGGTGGTCACACCAAAGTGGTTTGTGAATGCACTGCCATCTCCATGGGCCATCTACTGCTGCAAGGCACAGTGACTGTCAAGTTAGCAGGCCGCATGTGCCCCAGAGGAAGGTTAGAAGTCTGTTCACTCTCATTTTGCATGCTCTTGGGCTGAATAACAAGCAAAGCAGCTCCCTTCACATGCCGGTGCACAGTCAGATGAAGAACTCTGTTTATGCTACATGAAACATTGTCCATACAGTGCTTGATTGTTCTTACATTAATGCTATAACCACATGCACCCTGCGCTGTGAGTGTATAAGGAGAAAAACACATCACTAGTACACACACAAATTTAACATGTTTCCAATCCATGATCTATTTTGCACAAAAAAAGTATGTGAACCCTTTGGAATTACCTGCATTTCTACATAAATTGGACATAAAAGGCAATCTGATCTTCATCAAAATAGACAAACAGTCTGCTTAAACTAATACCATACAAACAATTATGTTTTATTGAACACACCAAGTATCAATTCACAATTGGAAAAAATATGTGAGCTCCTAGACTAATGACTTCTCCAAAAGTTAATTGGAGTCAGGAGTCAGCCAACCTGGAGTCCAATTAATGAGACAAGATTGGAGGTGTTGGTTAGAGCTGCCCTGCCCTATAAAAAACACCAATTATAATTTTAATATTCTCATGAAAGACTGCCTGATGAGAACCATGCAAAACAAAATAGCTCTCAGAAGACCTAATATTAAAAATTGTTGACTTGCCTGAAGCTGGAAAGGGTTAAAAAAGTATCTCTAAATGTCTTGATGTTCATCAGTCCATGGTAAGATAAACTGTCTATAAATGGAGAAAGTTCAGCACTGTTGCTCAATGAAGTTAAGAAGAATCCTACACTGTCAGCTGGAGACTTACAGAAATCTCTGGAACATGCTAACATCTCTGTTGGTGACTCTACGTAAGACATTAAACAAGGATGTAGTTCATGGGAGGACACTGTTACACCCCACCCTTTGGTGGCAATATGGGGCGAACAACACCCCAACACTGACGCAAACTTAACACAGATAACTCCTTCAAAACAACCAAATCAAGGGGATTTATTAACATAACAAGACGATAAATTTAGAACACCAAAAACACAAGAACATTACACATAAATGCCCCAGCTGAGAGCAAGACCAGCAGTCCCAAATCAAAAAGCCACCTTTCTGACACTTGCACAGGAGCTTTTAAAGACTGCCTTCCAAGGCCAGGTGGACCTCGTTCAGCTGAAGTACTTCTGAGGCAGAACTAGGGCAGAGAAGGAACATGGAGAAAGAAGAGAAACACATACAGCCATAACAACACCACAGAGGAAGCCACTGCTGTTCAAAACAACATTGCTGCACGACTGAAGTTTGCAAAAGAGCGGCAGGATGTTCGACAGCACTACTGGCAAAATATTCGGTGGACAGATAAAACCAAAGTTTAATTCACCAGTTTAGACACCAAATTTCTGTGTGTCATGAAAAAAATCCCAACTGTGAGGTATGTTGAAGGGAAAATCACAGTTTAGGGCTGCTCCAGTGCCTCGGGCCCTGGAAGGGTGGCTATCATTGACGATAAAATGAGTTCCCAAGTTTATCAAGAAATTTTGCAGGAGAATGTAAGGACGTATGTGTTTCAGATGAAGCTCAACAGAAGATGGATGATGAAACAGTAAAGTAAATCAACAAAAGAATGGCTTCAGCAGAAGGAAATACGCCATCTGAGTGGGCAAGTCAGTGTCCTGACCTCAACCTGATAGATGCTGTGGTACTGTATGTCCTTACGAGAGCGATTCACAGCAGACATCCCAAAAATACTGGTGAACTGAAACAGCTTTGTTAAGAGGAATGGTCCAAAATTCCTCCTGACCGTTGTTCGGGTCTGATTTGAAACTACAGGAAATGTGAAGTTGAGGTTATTGCTGCCAAAGGAGGGTCAATCAGTTATTAAATCCAAGGGTTTACATACTTGTGCCACTCTGCACTGTGAATTTTTACATGGTGTGTACAATAAAAACATGAAAATGTGTAATTGTTTGTGTGGTATTAGTTTAAGCAAACTGTGTATGACTATATTTGTGTGACTCAGATGAAGATCAGATCACATTTATGCAGAAATCAAGGTAATTTCAAGTGTTCACATACTTTTTTTGTTGTATTACAATGCAGTTAGCGGTAATGTGTGACATTCTCCAACCTATATGGCATTCAGTGCAATACAAACATATCAAAAATAGGCCCCAAAAGGACCACAGACCTAATCTAACACACTCAGACAGGCTCAACAAGCGAAAACTTTACAGTATAAATTGGATGCTGGCAGTATACTGTTTATGTAGCAGCTTCAAATTATTCTCAAATCAGCAGGCTATAGTAAAATATAATTTTATAATAATTGAATGATAGAAGACAGTAATGAAGTATAGCAGGGTTTGATGGGAATTGTAGGTTGGACAAATGGATATTTTGACAAAGAAATCGCATGAGGTGAAAAGCCAATTCAGATAATTTCAGAAATAAAGAATGTACCTCATGGTGTTGCTAGAGGATAAAAGTCAAAAAAAGATTACCAAAGTCTGTAGCATACACTGGCGAGGTAACATGTACATCTGCACCAAATGCTATGCCAATCAATGTAGTAGATTTTGAGATATTTGACCTACCAGTGGGGCTAGCGGAAAAGTGAACTGTTAGAATGAACCCTTTAGGGACATTCATATCCGTAGTAAATTTCATAGCAAACCACCCAGTCGTGTCAGCCTCATGGTGGTGCAAGAGGAAAAGTCAGGGAATCACTAAAGTAAGCCAGATTCACAATCTGAACATGAATGACTGAATAAAATGTCATGGCAATCCATCTCACAATTTCCGAGATATTCCAGTTTAGACCAAAGTGGTGGACCATAAAATCAACCAACTGACTGGCTCTGCGATACCTGCAAGCACAGCTAAAAACTGTAATAATGAAGAAGAGACTCAGAAAAATGACAGCAGTAAAGGTGAATAACAGGAGATTGTTTGGTTATTGTAGAAACTAGGAATGAGACATTAAAACTAGTAACAATAATATAAGTAAAAGAACAAGAATTAATCAGCAATGTGCATAAAAACTGCAAAAATAGTAGTAATAACAAATTAGAATTGTTGTGCGTTTATTCCTCAAAATGTCTGTTTTCTAATAGGCCTTAATTTAGTATGCCATCTTTACTGATTTATGCACACAAGACATAAGGGGACCAGCGCCTCTTTCAATATGTGTCACTGAAGTTGCCCAGTAGGCTGCATTGTCTGATGTTAATCATGTGCTCCCCTTACTCATTGCAGGGGGTACACCTAAGTGATGAATACTCAGGGAAATTCAAGTGAAGTTTCTACTGTTATTTAATGGGCTTGCCTTCCTCTCCGAAAGAGCTCATACTGTATTATTTTAGTCAGTACATGATTAGCTTCCCATAGGCTCTTGTTTCTAGCTGAGCTGAAGAATCCCTCGTGCTTCCCACAGAGAGACATCAAACTGAACTGGGGCTGATTAAACAGCCTGCTTGAAACTTCACAAAACAACTTTAACAATTTAACCTCTGAGAAAGCTCCACTGGTGATTAATTCTGCCCCCCTTTACACTATTGTAATTGTTCACATCAGGAGGGGAGTTAACATGCCATAGGCCACAAACCCTAGACCCTGTTCTATTCAAAGTGATTACCATGCCTCAAGGAAAACTGGGCAATTATGTATAATTGCCACTTCACAGCATCTGTATATGGCATAATCCTCTTACAGTATCATGTACAGAATATTGTTTGTCATGTATCATGTTACAACAAACGTTTAAATAATGGATTAACGTGTACGAACTCATAGCTACTTCACTCCCAATTCGTCACATGTGGACGCTTGGTCAAGATCCCTTGGCATAATATCCGACCACAGAGCCCGAGGAACACAGAGCTCTTCATTCTTCAATTCAAAAAAATAACCCCCAAAAGATCAATTGTATTTAGCTTAATTTTACAATACCAAAAATGATTACTTTTGAAAAAAGTTTTTTTCATTTCTTAATTACATATTATCCCATGACACCTTGACAGTACAGACACACAATGCTTCCGATGTCAGTCGCATAATCATCAAGAACACCTTAATCATCTGGAACATTTTAGTACTTTTTGGGAATTAAAATGCTTAAAGAGGCACACAATTATGTTAGTGCAATCAATCAAATTTGGCTATTAGAATAATAAAAGACAATCATAAATAATGACTTTAATTAATAAAGCTCCTCAGGGCACTACCACAAATTAATAACTAACAAAAATTACCATCAATAGCTAAAGGTTGAAGGGTGTTGGAGTTCTACGTAGAAGAGGTTGGCAGCATATACTCTTGTACAACATTTAATAGTGCCATAGAATGCTCATTTTCAGCTTTATACTTGTATTTAGTGTTTCTACTGGAAAATGTTTACATGCTTTAATGTCAACAAAAACATACAGTATTTGCATTAAGAGAGACGAGGGCTTGTCAGCACCACACTAAACCAAGGCGTGCTATGCAAGAGTAGCCCCCACTGACTACTGTACAAAAACATAACTTTATTCTCTAGTTTTACTGAAACAGTTTCAGAGTTGATGGAGAAAATATTGTACTGTTTTCCCTTTGATGTCCTCCAGCTGTTTTGCTTCCACTTTTGTTGATTTAAGTTACTGGTTACTTTAGCAGGTAACCAGGGCTAAACAGCAGCTGCTACAAAGTTAGCTACTCAGATGTGTAGCTGTCCTATTGCTGATTCTGTCTGGACTAGAAGCTTGGTGCTCTGGGTTTGTGTTGGGCAGCGCTTGTTGGCATTGGCCTGTTTTTTGGGGGTATTTTGGGTGCGCGAGAAACAATGGACATTGAGGCTCACATTATGTCAGTTACATGCACTTGTCTCTTTAAAAAGGTCTCGCTCACCAATGGTTAGCTTAAAGCTGGGTGTGAATCATACCAGAGGATTGTAGAGACAGAGTTCAATAACTTGGTTTCATAATTAAAGTTCATTTTAGGTTACACAAACGAACAAATTTATCTGTGGAGTTCCAGTGATCCCAACATGGTCAATATCCTATAAAATTGCGTGAGAAAATGTACAATATATTTGCGTGGGAATTTTCATTAGGAGGCTCAATGTGGGTAAAAGTATGGTAAGGTATGGTAAGGTAAGGTATGGGTCATAACTATCTAACTAACCCTAGGTTAGGTAAAGCATTAAGAGTTTAACATCCAATAAGATGATTACTCATATTTAGGCCAACTAGAGAATGAATGAATGGGATCCATCATCAACTCCATAGGGACAGTTAACGGATAAATATTGTGAAGCCAGGAAGGAACGTGAGATTTGGTTTAGCAATATACTGTGTTCTCACTCTGCTTTTGCCTTTCTCCTTGGCTGTGTTTCAATAAATGTTGCTGCTTAAGACATCATGGGTTTCCTGAAACCTTCATCATCAATGATGCATTCCAGACTGCTTGAAACTGGGAAATGTTCAGGTTGAAATATCTGACTTTCAACCTCAAAGGGTTCCAGGTCCAGGGAGATGCCTTACGAAAGTGAACGAAAAACATCGCTGACTGTGACAAACTCTTTGTCAAGTGTACACCCAAGTTGCTCAGCACTGTTCTTGGTGTTAATTAAAATGATGGCAATTTTTAGCAATGTATTTCTACATCAGTTTATATGCAGTATAGGTTTTACTATATGATAGTATGTATACATGCAACTATGCTCTATGTTGACTTTTAGGTTATTTTTACCATTTACAATGTGTGCTTCCATGGATGCTGCCATTGTTGAATGACGTCATTCAGCTGCTATTCGTGAAGTCGGGGTACTTATTTTTTTCACCAAGTTCACAAGTAGGAAATATGACTTCAGGTGGCATTCCATAGTACCTTTTCTAGTTGGAGGTCAGAAATTTCCGAGTTCTGAGTTGTCTGAAATGCAGCATTAGATTATATTCTTGGTTTTACTGTTCTAATGGTTTAAAATAAATGATGGACAAGGCTTCTCTATTGCAATCACTAGCTCTGCAGCTTCGCCGTGTTAGCAACAGGTGAGTGAGAATGAGCTGCAGATTACACAGGCACAATTTGCATGTTGATGAGTGGCAGGTTACCGGGGTGTGAGGTAGATGAATGCCTTCCAGCTGGATGCTTTCACATGTTAAAGGTTTGTTAACACAGCGTGAATTCAAACAATAACAACTAAATAAACAGCACAATGCGGAGTAGGACATTTCCTTCATGTACAGTATCACAAACGTGAGTACACCCCTCACATTTTTGTAAATATTTGATTTTATCTTTTCATGTGACAACACTGAAGAAATGACATGACATACTTAAATCAATGGTCTATCATATTAGGTCCAGTGAGATCAACACAACATGAATAAACATTCAATGTTTATTTAGGATTTCTGTTGCCATTATTTTTTAGATTCCAAGTTTCCAAGATAGATTTTTTTAGAGATCACTAGGATTGTGAGGAGGTGGTCACAGGAAGTGGATGAAGCTCTACAAGGGTGCTTTGAATCCACAGATTGGGATGTACTCTGTGATCCCCATGGAGATGGCATAAACTCCATGACTGACTCTGTCACAGAGTACAAGTTGTGTAGTGTGAACGACACAACCGTCAGCCGACGCTGAAAATCGTGTCGTCTGCACAAGCCTTTGGAGATGCAGCGTAAATTGCCATAGTAAAAGACCTTGGTTAACACCTTTCCACTTTTCGTAGTATGGGTTAACAGAGAAGTTTTACCCAACATCACAAATTTACTCCTGAAATTACCTGGATAAGCAAGTTACCTCGCTTCGTACAGGCCACAGGTCTAACAACTCAGACACACAACTAAAACATAGAACCAGTACTACACGTAATACACACTAGGACATCAACTAGGACATGACAGCAGATACAGTGAACAGAATGAGACCACACATAAAATCGTCATAAGAATAAACAAGGCAGTAGAAACACATGACAAGAAACCAAAAACCCGAAATCCCAAAACCATGACAGATACAGTAGATAAAATTATCATATCTGTGGAATCTGTTTATGATACTTTGTTTGTTTATTCCAAAATACTTATCCAAATTGAATGATTTGGAATTGTCATTTTATTTATTGTAGACACTTATCTTGCTTGTAACAACTGTAGCGGTTGTTTGTTTAAACAGCTTAAGTAGCCCAGAAACAGCACAACATTTTGATGCTACCACATAAAGGTGTGGGTGAGGTCAGGGTGGCGGATTGCTATACAAAGCATTTGACTTTAGTCACAGAGGTTCATATTTTGAAATGGCTTTAATTCAAAATGTATAATATTTCTGCATATATACATTTATTGTTTGATAGTGTAGTTTCTTTATGTACATATTATATTACGTGTTATCCTCTATTAATCATAGCTAATCATTTTCTTTTATAGTGTTCATGGAAAGTGCTTGTCGAGACAAATTTGAGGATATGGGTGATAGGCCTCGATATTGTGCTGACCTCAGGTTCGAAACGAAACTGACTCTGCCTGGGATAATTTAAACCTGCTGCCCTTGAGAGTCCATCCCAAGGCAGTCATTTGGATGATTTTCAAATGGTCGAGAGTTGCCTCCGGTTAATTAAAAATTAACTACATATGATTAATTGACACCCTTGATAAGAAGATCTTTACAGGCTTTTAATCGTGTCAGTATTTTACTTACAGGGGCCAATAATTATATTCATCAAAATAATTAAGACTTATTACCATTTTAATTCCCATTTTGTCCATGATCATCCCCAACTGCTTTTCACTGTGATAGTGGTATGACCAAAAGGTTATTCTATACATGTATGTAATATGTGTGTGTGTGTATATATATATACACATGGATATTGACCTATCCTTAGCCCTATGTTGGTTTAACATTCTGTCACCACATCTTCAAAGCACTATTAACATGAGTCACGTTAACCCCTTGATGCCTGAATTTATTTATTTATTTATTTAATAAAGTGTATAAATAAATAAAAATGTTTTCATTTGCTTTCAAGCTGATGTTAAATTATTGGAAATTGTTAATTTGTCTATAGAACATAGAAAAGATATAAATTCAGGCATGATGTAGGTATGATGCAAATTAGCGGGTAAGCATAAACGAGACACCAGTGCTTGCAAAATGTTCCCAGGTATGTATCGAATACGCACAAACAGACACTGGGTGAATACATACGCTATCTCAGCTGCAGTCTGAAAGGAAGAGGTGTGATGTGAATTTGCGAAAGTGTCTTAATTAAGTGTCTTAATAAAGCTAAATATAAGGCTGTAATTTAACAATGTTCCCCGCTTCCATCACATTCATTAAATTATTGTTGAAGTAGTTTTTCCTTTTGCTCTTTTCCTCCTGGCTACATGTACTAATGTATATGATACGATGGTTGATTATCTTGTAGCACCCAGTAGAACACTTAAATCCCAGCTCATTACCAGGGAGCTCATAGAAACTGTAGGGCTGCTGCACCGCCACTTAGAGGTCAACATGATTGCTCTGTCAAAACAAGCACAGGTTCAGCTGAACGACAACATTGTCAGTAGGTGGGTAAACTACATTAAACATTACATTAACATTTACCCATCAAAGATATACTGTTTCACTTGTTTGTAAGTAAAGTAAAAATCTGTTACTTAGAGCACATTCCTCCATTTTTATGCAAATTAATATTTTCTTTAAATGCTAATGAATATTAACATCAGTAATACTGTACATTAAATAACTCGTTATTGTCAAGCATTTGCTCCAAATGATACATTTTTGTAAGGAAACAATGAATGCAGTAAGATCTAAGGAATTGGAAGTTGAATTGCAGCGTCTGGCATTAAAGGAAAACGGAAGCTTGATCTTGGCATGCGTGAATTGGAGTATGGTGTTGCTTCTCAAGTTTCGCCAAGACCTCAAATTTTGATGTAAGCAGGAACATTCGCTTAGTTCCTCCTTTTAATGAAAAGGATGTTGACAAATGTTTCACCTTATTTTAGCGGGTGGCTTCTACACTGAAGTGGCCAAAAGAAATGTTGACATTGTTGTGTTTCGAGCGGTGAGCGCAGACAGTTTACTCATCACTTCCAGTGCAAGACAGTCTTGGTTTTGACAATGTAAAAGCTGTGCTTAGAGTGTACGAGCTGGTGCCGGAGGCATACCGTCAAATGTTTCGCAGGCTGAAAAGCTTTGGCCATCAGATGTATGTTGAATTTGCTTGGGAGAACAAGACTCTTTTTGATCACTGGTGTACATCTAATGAGGTAGGTGATTTTGCACAGCTTAAACAGTTATTATTAATGGAGGTTTTTAAAAACAATCTTCCAGAGAGGGTTTCAACTTACTTAAATGAACATAAGGTTTGTGCTGATTTTAAGACTTCTGTCTTAGTTTATGAATATGTTCCTACACACAAGAATGTTTTTTTGGATTGTCCTTTTTGTAATATTGGTAAGCCTTCTGAGAACCTGACTTTTATTGTGAAGGACAGGGCTAGTGGTGTCTCTGTGGGTGGCAGAAATGCTGGTCCCTTGGAGATTGATGTTGAGGCTGATAAGGATGATTTGAAGGAAAAAGACGTCATGTGTTTCTTTTGTAAGAAAAGAGGGCATATTGTGGCAGTGTTGAAAAAGCAAAATGCGAAGCCAGTAGCTTTAGTAAACAAACTTGATAAAAACTTAAATGAACCTGTGTTGTCTAAGGACATGTCTACTGACCTGACTGTATTTGCTCCATTTGTTATGGATGGTGTTGTCTTGTTGCCTGGTAACAAACTTAAGGTGCCGGTAAAGATTCTGCTGCCTCCCAGTCTTTTATTCTGGAATGCCATTCAGTAATGCGTCTGCTGTGAGTTCTAATATTCCTGTGTTAGGTTTTTGTATGGAAGACATGTGCCTTTGCATAAAGTCTGTGTGGAGAAGAGTGGAAAGGACACATGCTTTTGGTGTGAGAGACCCCGGTTCAATTCCCCACTGTGACACATCTACCAATGTGTCCCTGAAAAAGATACTTAACCTACTTGCTCCAGAGGTGTTGATCGATTTGAATGAGAGTTTTCTTTATAACACCACAAGGGCAAAGAATATTTCTGACGCAGAGCATATATCTCTATCTCTTGAACAGTTGATTGCTAGGCATAGAAATTATGTTACTATGGCTACGTTCAGACTGCAAGCCTTAATGCTCAATTCCGATTTTTTCCCCAGATCCGATTTTTTTTGTTTGACAGTTCACATTGTTGTTTAAATGTGGCC
>JAPMOB010228134.1:0-25587 GCA_029875015.1 Lepomis gibbosus
ACACACACACACACACACACACACACACACACACACACACACACACACACACACACACACACACACACACACACATTAAGGCATAGAGTAGTTTAAGGCATGTTAAGGCAGGGGCAGAAAAGTGTGAGAGGAAATTTATAATCTTGTTTAACAGTAGGAGAGCAGCTGTGTTTGATGCATTGTCAAAATAAAAGTGATATGTGGAATATTTATCAAACAGGTGAGATCCTTTTGCCTACTGACAGAGGAAAAACGTGTTTCTGGCTTTAAACCGTCTGCGACTGACAGTAAATCTCAAAGCTCAGTCAATCTCGGAGCAGAAACAACCTGTTTTGTTGTGAATCAGTTTCATGAGGATGATAAGGACTCACAATGTACTCTCTGATGAGGCCATGTCCTTTGTCAGGAGGGCTCCAAGAAACTTCCACCGTCCCGTCCTCCCTGTTATCACAAGCCAGCTGCAGGTTCCTGGGTGGGTCGGGGACTGCAGGACACACATTCATCATCCGACATGTAAGGCTGGGAGGATCAGCTCTGTTTAACACTTCGATGAAATCATCTGACTTTTAGCTTATTCACAAGTGATGCTGGCGTGTCCACTTTAAAAAAAATGACACTAACTAATGACTCTGCATGTTTTTTTATAGGATGGATTGTGTTAGGACTTATTAAGTAGTTATTTACACATATATATATATATATATATATATATATTTAGTATAGCTGCTCATCTGGTGTCAATTAAATTAAGCTGCTAGGTTCTGACATAACATACATTAGCATACATTACAGCTTTCAACTGTATATTTGTTTCTTTCTTTCTTTCTCAGCAAATTTTAGTATTTATAAAGGCAAACACACAGGTAAAAAGCCCAGTGTCTGGTTGTCACAACAGAGGTCGAACAGTGACAGATTTCTATCTTTTTTAAACTCATAATGTGAACTGTAACTCCACCACCTGTCCTACAGCTGTTGCCCCTTTTCCACTGCACAGTATCAGCTTGACCCGCCTTCAGGTACTTTTTTTTGTATCACCTCCGTCGAGGTTCCAAGCAAGCTGAGGCGATACGAAAATGTGACGTGAAAACACGGCAGACTGCTGATTGGTCAGAGAGAATCGTCACCATTCACTGCATCATCATTGCGCCTGACAGACGGCAGCAACAGAAAGTTTGATATTTTACAGTTTACGTATGGAATTTCATCACTAAATCCACTTCTGAGTAGTTTTGAGGCGAGAAATCAGCTGTGTAGATTTCAAATATTGACAGTTTTTGCCGTGAAGAAGTGATGGCGGAACAAAATGGGCTGGGATGTTTTTGGAGTTGAGAAGCTCTGCAAGTGGTGGTGGGGAAATGTTGAAAACATCTAAGCTTAAATGAAGGGACAGCTGTGTGTGGGTTGCCGGTGTGTGTGCTGCATCGAAAATTACGTTGCGGCAGTTGTGTGTGACGACCAGCTACATTGAGGGGTTTTATCTCTGGGTACTATCTGCAATGGAAAACAGAGGACGGCCAAACTGAGTCGAGTAGAGTAGTAGTAGTTGAGCTGGAGCTGGTAACGTAAAAGCAGCTGTTGACACCTTTTAATGTGTACTTTGTGTTGAGCGGTACAGAGACTCGTGCCCAGGTACATGGAACCATGTAGCCATAAAAACATGTAGTATTTGGTTTGAATATTTCACTCAGTGTAAACATCATTTAGTGAACAAGTTGATGCACAATATAAATGAGACACTGTCAGATGGTGTGGGGTTTCTTTTTCTTGAACTTCCAAGTCATTAAGGTGAAATGTAAGGCCGCCCCTGGCTTCTGGTTGGGAGCAGCAATTTTAGATGGCTACTGCTGTTTGTGACAGAAAATGAGCCTTTCAGGAATACTCACGTCCCTCTGGAGTCCTGACTGTGATCACCTCGTTGGTCTTATGCAGCCTGCTGAGACACTGAGTGAGCACCTTGACGTGGTAGGTGGTGTCTGGTTTCAGCACGGTCAGTTTGTAGCTGGTCTTGTTGCTGTGAGTGTCCATAGTGGTCCACTGCTGGGTGCCCACGAGCCTGGAGAAAAAAAACACAACATTGTTGTATCAGCAAGATAAGACAGCCTCGCCCAGAGGCGTTTTTGTTCATGCTGAATTATATTCTTGGCAGGGTGAAGTAGATAAAATGAAGCTAAAATTATGATCAATTAGAGCATAGAGCAGTGGTAATGTGACAACTGTAACATTAGGATTAGCCTTGAGAGAAATTTGTCTTGGGCACACAGCCATCGACATGTACAGTCAAGAGCAGAAGTGGTAGATATAAAAAACCTTCAGCACCTATTGCACAATGCCCTTTGACGCTTAGTTGCACAAACCTATGAATAAATACTACAATATAATGAAGTTGTGATTTAAGTTTGATGGACAGGTGGCTGTCAATATGGCTGGCTGATATCTGGATTTTAATACAGGGTCAATACTGTCCAATCTATCAGTGAAAGTTACAGGTTCCTGATGGCTCACCTGTAGTATACCAGGAAGTAGCAGGAGTCCAGAGGAAGGTTTTTGGGGCGAGACCAGGTCAGGGTGATGGCACCCAAGAAGTCTGGTGTCCACTGCAGGTTCTGGACTTTATAGGCCAGGGAGTCCACTGGGAGACAGAGGGAGATTTTTCTTATGCTTCATACGGTTTGGAATGAAAAAGACTAACAGCCAGCAGGTGGCAGCCTTGTACTGCTTTCAAAATACTAAAATGCTTCTTACTGTATTACAGTACAGCTCTACATTAGACATACTGGTATTTAAAATGGGCTTGACATTAATATGAGTTTCTTTTGAAGGCTAATATTATCAGCTGGCAGGTGATATAAACACGCTTGGTCATGGTGAGAGTATTTGGGACCTACAGGTGCAGTTGTCCTCGTCGCTGTGGTCGGAGCAGTCCAGGAAGCCGTCACATCTCTCACTGTCCAGTATGCAGGCTTCACCGTCAGAGCAGCGAGTCCCGTTAAAGCAGAACAGAGGTCCGCGAGTGGCTGGAGAGAGAGAAAGGTTTTACATTATTGTTCTTGTTATTGGATTTCCTGCATCTAAATATGACACACTGCCACTTTCTGTGTGCAGTGATGGGAACAATCGACCTGAAAATGATCTTCTTTAGACTGCTTGTTTCCTGTTTGTTCCTGAATTAATGAAATGAAAAATTGGCTTTGAACAATCAGAAATGTGTCGCTAAATTCTACAGTATTTCAGCCTTAAGGTTCAGTCATGCAGTCCTTTCCATTGTGGAAATTTTTAGCCAACAGAACAATCTTAGTGGATTTTTTGTAGCATGAATTCAAAAGGTTCATTCTCATACATGCAATAGTTTTAGTTTATTATGTGAATTTGAATCTATTGTTCATAGAGCTGGACGATGCGGCAAAAAATGTTATCACGATAAAAAGTTTCATATCTTTCGATATCAATAATTATCACGATAAGTATCAAATTTTTATTTCCTTAGAGTTTAAAGGCTGATTTTTGCTCCTGAGTGAAAGCTGAAGAAACCTGACTGTTAATTGTGGTTTAAACTTTTCTTAATGGTCAGAAAATGACAAACACTTGAGTGGATCACTTCACAAATTTTCAAAACAATTATGATAAATGCTTTGTCAGCAAATATGCACGAGTATGCACAAGGTTTTTTCAGTCCTTTTTCCTCAACAAAATAAAAATCTCAATGAAAAAAACGAAGTCCAAATTTGTGTATAATTCAAGTGAATACAATCAAACATTTATTGAAAATTTTTTGAAAACTGTTATATTGTTATTGAAAAAAAAAATTGCAATAATTATTGTTATTGTTTTATTGTCCAGCCCTAATTGTTCACCGTTAAATCCAAAACATGTTACCATGAAACAAGATTTTCTTGCTGTTTGTGTGTGTGATGGTATCACAGGTGCACAGTGTGCAGACTCACGGCAGTGGGCTTCATCAGAGCCGTCCTGGCAGTGGAGCAGGCCGTCACAGCGCTGCCAGTCGGGGATGCAGTGGGGGGGTCTGCGACACAGGAACTGACCCCGACTGCAACGGCCAGGGGATGGCGGCGGAGGAGGGGCCTGAGTAGGAACCGGAGCCAGCGTCACAGAGCCATTAGCTGCTGTCAGAGAAATACAAAGTACAGGATGTTACAGCGGGGAATAATATTTGGTTTACTTTTTTTGTTTATTGATCTTTACATTATTTGTGTACTATATTTTATTTTATATTTTAGTTTGGTTAACATTTAAATCCAAAAAACACACATGACACACAAACGGATAATAATACCCCCCCCCTCTTTTGCTAAAAACCTCAAGCAATCAGCAGACGGAAGGCGGAAGGCGGTACCTGTGGGACATCCCAGCTCATCGCTGCCATCAGGACAGTCAGCGTAGCCGTCACACACCCAGGTGTTGATGATACAAGCTCCAGAGCCACAGTGGAAGCGGTTGGAGGCACAAGTTGAGGGTCCAGGGGCTACAGTGTGAGGAGTAACACCACCTACAAGGGAGGAGATTCACGTTTAATGCCTGAGGATGAACGGACAGATCGGTCATGTAGTTTAGTAAAGTTTTACCTGATCATTTTTCTTAACCTTATAAAAGTATCAAACAGTGTTCAGTGTATTTTTGTGTTTATCAGGTCGGTACAACAGTATTTTTCCAGATGTCTGTTAAGATTCTCAGCGGTCCAGATCACAGTTATCCTAGCAAGTTTTACATCACTTAGGTGACGATTTAAGAAGACGTTTCACCTCTCATCCAAGAGGCTTCTTCAGTTCTGACTGAATATTTAACCTCTGTGGGCTCGTTATCAAGATGATGGGTACCACTTGGTCCTGTGGGGCCCCTGACTGTTGCAACGACAGTCGTGGTCGTTGGAGTCATGTGAGGCCAAGTCTTAACAACCATCACTGGAATTATTTTTATTATTATTTTATTAGTAGTATTTTTCCACTATATTTAGTGGATATATGTTAATGAGTGCCTTTAAAATATGCAGTTTTTTGTAAATAATTATTCTGGCCTTTAATTGACAGTTGATATTTAGGGAGTGAGGGAAAGCAGAGGGGTGGGAGGGGGCAACACGTGATGATGTCTACGTCAAACCAGGAATGTTTCCATGGTGTGCTATAACAGATTAAAAAAGGGAGTTTGTGATTGTTAATAATAAGGTAACCAAGTACAACCAAGTAGCCTTATCACAGACGGACTGTGTACCTGTACACTGGGCCTCATCAGACCAGTCCCCGCAGTCGTTCTCTCCATCACACTTCCACCATGTTGGAATACAGCGTCCATTTCTGCACTCATACTGGAAATACCTGGAGCAGCCTGGGACCTCAGTGGGAGCAGCTGCGACACACAGAACAAAAGTTTGAGTCAGACAAAGCTGCTTCGACACACTGTAATCCACTCACTTTTAAAAAAAAGAGAAATAAAAACAAGAACAAAAGTACTATGTATTGGTTATTTATTCAACATGTTTAGAAGACCGCATTTCCTACATGGTTGAATATTAAAAACAAGTTGTAATGGTGTATTTCTGCATAAACTTTTCATCCTCACCACAGTTGGCTTCATCAGAGTAATCCCCACAGTCGTCCATGCCGTCACACTTCCACTCCAGGCTTACACACACTCCGTTGGCACACTGGAAGGTGTAGGCATCACACACTTTGCCAAACTCAGAGGGCGTGGCTGACCGAAAACACACAACGACAATAGTGTGTTACACAAACCAGTTTGTTCCACAGGAAAAAAATAATGCATATGTATACAGTATATTACATTAAGGGAATGAAGAAGAATAACATCTCTCGTACTGTCCCAGAAAACAAGTGACATTGATTTATATTTTCAAGGAGACAGTCAGGGTTTGGATTTACTGTAGATTTCGATCCTGTCCCTTGTTTTAAGGAAACAAATTATGGAAGGACTATGCACCTACACTCTCAAGGCCTTTTTCCGCAAAAACATATTGATCAAATTCCCGAAAAATCAGATGTGTATAGCATTTGAAAGTTAAATCATTTTGCAAGTGTTACAAGCAGGGATTAAAGACTGGATAAAAAGCAAATGTAACATTTGGAGCAGTTTCTCAAATAAAATGCAGTTATAAAGTGAAGAGAGGAGAGTGTTCCTTACCACATCCAGCATACTCGCTGTCCTCATCAGATCCGTCTTCACAGTGTTTGATCCCGTCACAAACCAGGGACTGAAACAGACACTGGGCTCGGTTCTTACAGACAAACTCCATGTAGCGAGTACACAGGGGGTCTGTAGGTGAAAGAAAGAAACCAACATGCAATGACTTTTTCCAACATTATTTTTACTCTTCAGGTTTTGCAGTCTATTTAAGTGTCCTTTATTAAATGTTATATTTCATATACATTTCTACATGAAAGGTATGTCATATGCAAAACCTTTGTGGTACTAACAAAAAATAAGCTATTGTTCCAAAGCTATGCATTTTACAACAGCCAAACATGGCCTATGAGGTTCCACAGGGCTCTATTGTTGGCCTATTCTTATTCTCCCAAAATATTCTATGGCTCATTTATACTCTGCATAAGCACATTGGTAATAATCTTTCAATTGTTTTTCTATTACAAACAATTTAATGTGAGTGGAACAGTAAACTCTGCTGACCTCTTAACTATCCTGACAATCTTTGTTTCTTCACGTCTAAAAGTGCATTATGGGCTACAGCTGATGTCCAACAAATTATAATAAACACTTTCACTTCCCCAGGTTATTATCCATGGTACACAGATCGCCAGCCTAACATTATGCAGTTTGATTGTTTTCTCTCTCACCTGTTTTCTCTCACTCAAATCACTGTAATTCTAATTTTGTGTATCTCAGAAATCCTTTAAGCAGCAGTACATTACAGCCCAGAATTTGAAATATTCCTAGAATTTAGTTTTTTAACTATCCTGTTGGACATGAAGTTGTTTTTTGGGGCTAATATTCAATAGCATAACCAGACCGACATAATTCATTTACTACCCATTTTCTACTGCTCATTTGACTCTGTATCTGATGACACCTGTGCACTCTGCTAAACAAATTGGACCTCTCACCGCAGTTGTGCTCATCAGCACCATCTGAACACTCTTGGATCCCGTTGCAGTGTGCGGTGGCTGGAAGGCAGGTGTGATTGGAGCAGAGGAAGCCATTACACCGTGTTCCTTCTGGAGACACACACAATAATTTTAATAACATATTAGTGCTAACTGAGGAAAAACTGCTCTCATGGCTGCTCTTTAGCTGTAGCTGTTTATGGCTTCTATAATAACTAGTAATGTTAGTAATTGTGTGGGTCCTTGTGTTTATGTGACAGGGCATGGAAATGCTGAGTTTTGATGGTTAATGCAAACAGTTGTTGATTGAAGCTTTCAAAGGCTGATATTCGCAGTCTTATAAGATCATTTTTCTATTCCACCCAAATTTCACATATCCTGAATATCTCTTCACGGTCTACTGGCTGTCTGTTCTGGGTGTGCAATGAAAACATATCTGGTGTTTGTACAAAGCCCTTGCTCTGTAAATGGGAAGCAAACCAAGCGGCTCGGCCTGAGTCACACAACACTATTCCAGCCACGATTCGTGTGTCAGGTAGCAAAAAATGACTTGGCCACAGACATTCAGCGTGCTTTCTACTTCACCAAGACATGCTGTTGTTGTGATGTCAGCTATAGTAGGACAGCTGAGAGTATCGCTGTCTGAAGCTGGTGTGCTGGCTCTGGGACCGTCTCGTCCTCGCTGCGTGTTGGCTTCACAGCAGTAATTGTTACCACAGTTTGCTAACCCACAAATTAGCTAATGTTAGTTACATTACTTCCTGTGTTGTTGTTCGCCCTATGTCATGGTATTTGTCAAGGTACTGGATTTTTCTGTGTTTCCACAGTGTTTGTCTGTCAGACAGAACATGTGTCTGTGGGAATCACCTCTTTACAGGTAGTGTGTAAAGGACTGACGATAAAACAGCATGCACACAACTATGTCCGATAATGACGATAAGGCCAAGTGAAGCCCTATAGCCCTGCACTCATATCTGATAAGAACACTTTCACTTGGTTATTATTTAAGTATGTGGCCAAAACAAGCTAAGTGTGTCACAGTGACACAGTTGAAAATGTGTCTCAACTCACTGCAATATTGGGGGTCTTCGTCGGAGTCATCCTGGCAGTCGTCATCGCCGTCACACATCCAGCGCTGTGGTATACAGTGCCCTGTGTGACACTGAAAGCTGCTGGCTTCGCACGTATGGTGGCCCACTAAGGACAAATATAGAGAGATTAAAGGCTTGGAGAAACTGGTAAGACGGAGAGGAGCTTCACAGATGACGGCGTTAAAAACCTTTAATCTGAAATGTCATTATTCTAAATGCAACGCACACTTAGTGCACTGTTTTGATTATGCATAAATGTACAGTCTCTGCACAAGTTAATATTCATCTGTACCATTTTAAACATATACAGGGCAGTGGATTTACAAAATAGGAACAGAAATATTAAACATTTTATAATGTATCATATAGTCAGTAGCACAGTCATCACCTGTACAGTTGGCTTCATCCGACCAGTCTCTGCAGTCATTGTCTCCATCACAGCGCCACGCCTCTCGTATACAAACGCCTCGTGCACATGTAAACTCTCCGGGGCCACACTGGTGAGACTCTGAGAAGTGCATTAACACAGTTACAGTTAGAGAAGGAAAACCCAAGACCTTGATTGGCTTAGATGGACATTAAATTTAGATATTCAAGAAAAAAAATACATTTCTTATAACATCTTTCTATACTTCAGGTTGCAGAGTGTATTTTGGACTTCAATAAATGTAACATGTACTTTGCTGCTTGTAACATGCAGTTTGCTACGATTCTTGGAGCATTATCTGACGGTAAGTGAACTTCTGACGTGTAACTAAAAAAGTTGTTTTGAGGTTTTGTGGTTTTGAGGTTTTGAGAGAAGAAAACTTTTGAGAAGTCATGAAAATGTCTATTTTACTCTTGCCAAGATGATTACAAACCTTTAGTGACAAAAAGTCACCAAGGGATTCAGATGTGGAGAGACACAATATTTAGTTTCTTCCTTTAGTAATTTGTTTATAATGTTACTTTTCTATTTGTGTGTATATACCTTTATACATACACACAAATATTACATGTATATATACACATACATTTATAGACATATGTAGCAACATTTTACATATAAACATGTTTGAAGTCAATTTGAAAAAAAAAGGGGGAAATATCTATTTTACCCTTTTTTCCTGCAAATACTGTTTGTTACTTATTATTACCCCTTACCACAGTGGTCCTCATCACTGTTGTCTCCGCAGTCGTCTTCATGGTCACATTTGAAAGCTAAGGGGATGCAGGACCCCGAGGCCATGCAGCGAAACTGGTTAGATGGGTCACAGGTCGTGGTGGCTAAAAGAGGACAGGAGACAAACAAGGACAAATAAATATATAAAATAATTTATGTACAACCAGCTTTTGCATGTATCTACATAACAAGAAAAGTGACAAAAGATAATACTTACGACACTCCTGCTCATCACTCATGTCTCCGCAGTCGTTGTCGCTGTCACATTTCCAGATGCTGCTGATGCAGCGGCCGTTAGAGCAGCGGTACTGGTTGGGCAAACAACTGTGCTCTGATTGGAGGAAAGAAAGGATCACATGCAACTACTAATTCATCAGGTAGTCCCTGCTGATCATTTATCTTACAGCATCGAGATAGTTATTTTGTCTCACCAGTCTTGATGCAGGTGTTGTTTTGGAGCTGGTAGCCGGTAGGACACTGGCACTGCAGTTCTCCGTTGGGCATGGTTACAGTCGGGGTACCGTCCGGGCAGACGCAGGTGTGTCGGTGGCCGGGCTGAGGCAGACACAGCAGGCTGCACGGCTGGTCGGCACAGGCATTATGGCCTGGTGGACGAGAGATCCAGACCTCAGTTTGAGCAGGCATGTAATCGACTATTAATATAACCTTATATTTGTTTTTATATTTTATGTTTGTGTTTGAAACTGAAATCTAAAGTCTGAAAAAGGCTTTGCTTAGCAGTTTTCTGCTAAGCTAAGCTAACTTTCTGGACATGACTCCACTCTGTTCCTCACCTCTGTTCTTCCCTTTATAGAAGATCTTGAGGTCCATGACTCCGGTTAGTCTACCAACAATCAGCTCATTGCTCTGGGAACCAGCCTTTGGAGCTTTGAAGATCCCCATTCTGGACCAGTCGTCCCAGTACAGGTCATTCTGAAAATAGTGTCCAACATAAACTCCTCATTAGTGACGCCGTAACACATTCAACATTCTTCTATCCAACCCTTTCCTACATACAGGACATGAGACGTTTTTGTTAAATTGTACAGTTGTTGTATATACAGTCTCACCTTGAAGACAGCAATGGCATACGGGTGAGGCAGCCCCTCCATGAGAACGCTCCTCTGGCCCCCGGTGAAGTCGGCCCTCTCGATGCGGTCGCTGTAAGCTTCGGTCCAGTACAGCCAGTGGTCATCAGCTGTGATCCCGTTGGGCCAGCGGACGCCCTCGGACACGATGCAGGACACATTGGTTCCATCCATATAGCTCCGGTAAACACCAGCAGCTCGGTCTCCCCAGTCAGTCCAGAACATCAGACTGTGGGATGTATACTGTATTAATTTATGGGGAACTTGTGTCTAAATTGGTGTATTGCTTAATTTTTCTTATGGACACTTTATCCTGTTAATCATCTGTAAGAAAAAAGTCCACATGAGGTTGCACTTTGTTACACAATTCTTAAAAAAACACCCCTCCTATAAGTTGTAACAGGAATAATGCCATATGTTATCATGAAGATTAATCAAACATTTGATCAAAGGTTGTCCCAGAGAATTACCCGGATTAAGGCTTTCTTGCGTACAGATAGAGAGACTGGTTATAAAAATAGCTTTGGAGAGTGGCCAGAAAGGAGAGAATGAAGAAGCGAGTGTGGGTACTCAGAAATCAACTAAATTTCTGACCAAATCAAAAAAGGAATAAGGAAAAAACCCAATACTGCAGTGTGGTAACTCTGATGATCAGCTGAAATCATTTTTAAGAAAAGCAGAAGTACACTCTTTTCTGTACGTCTGATTTCAAAGACGTGCAACTGTTTAAAACAAGTTCAGAAGAAAACATTAATCTATGAACCTAATAAAAAACAGCAGTGTCTTATATTTACCTTTGGAGGAGAATGCAGCTTACATTATTGAGAGTTTCGCTCATCCAACCATAACCAACCTGTGCTACCATGTAAAGTCAGTCAGGGGTGTCTTCACAACAATCCGCAACATAATGTTGAAATATTTTTCTAGAACATTTTACTTTTTCTCTCATTTTCCATGTGTTTTCCATGAATAGAAAATTAGTCAACTGTTGTCCAGGTATTCCAGGACCTGTTGGAACCCCGTATGTATGTATGTGTGTATGCATGTGTGTGTGTGGGTTACCTCTCTCCAGGCAGCAGAACCAGAGCTCTGGGATGTTCCAGGATAGAAGAGTTGAGCAGAGTGTGACGCAGGTCGCCTTCAGGGTTTGACACCTTCCAAAAAAACCCCAAAAAACAACAGTGACACTTTCATCATTTTCAGTTTAAGACCTGTGATAGGCTTTGGATGGCAAAACAAAATCAACCACTTAAAGAAGCGTTTGTGTGAAAAACTGTAGAACAAGAATCTCACATTTTTAGAAGTGAGGGAGATGTCTACGTGCAATTCCCATTAACACAACCTATTTTTGCGTACATGCAAGGATGGGCTCAATCAGTGTCACATATCACATGTGTGTGTAAGAAGCACATGTTAATGTAACATGTAACATGATTATGTAACATCTATAATTAACAGATTAATGTTCTAAATTCTTTCAAAGGACCAAATTAGCTAGATGAGAATTAGGGCTGAATGATATCTGCGATTTTTCTGCCAGATATTGTGATTCGATTTTTATTTTATTTTTTAGTTCAACATTTACTGCCTGTCTGTTTTTGACAGAAGCCGTGTCAAGCAGCACAGAGCAGATGAACCGCGCAGGAAGTCAGACGCAGAACGACAGCGAGAATCCGGTCAATTTTCAAAATAAAATACCTTGTGCAGACTCCCGATCGTATATCAACAATAAACAGAGTTAAAACAGACAAAAAGAGAAACAATGTAACCAAGTAGCCCACTAAGCCATGGTAGAAGCACAAAAATCAAGGACAGCTGAACAAATTCAAACAAACTCAGGCAGGCAAAACGCCCTTATTCTGATAGGCCCAATGAGGGAAATGCGCAGAGAGCGGAACGAGCTGTGATCCGTAGCTTATCGCGTTCATACAAATCGCAATTTCGATTTCAAAACTATTAATCGGCCCTAATCATCACCTAATCATTAACTCATCCCTAATGAGAATGAACATGCTCATTTTAGCCTGATGACCACATGTAAGTGTGGATCAGTTAAGAATTCAGACACGTCAACAGCTGTAAATATTTCTAGATTAGTGGAGTTCTCATTCCTATGTACTTCCTGTTTTTAATGGTGTTAATTAAATACACACACACATCTATACCTCAATTTTCTGTGCTCCAGCGTCAACCCAGTACAGCAGTCTACTGATGGGGTCAAAGGTCAGAGCCTCCACGTTCTGCAGATCTTTCCTGACTACAACCTCCTGACCTGTACTGCCGTTCAGACACAGACGCTGCAGGAGAAAGGAGAAAGTCAGCTGAAGGTTAACATTAACGGGACATTTTGATACCTTGGTAAACACACTTATAACAAATATTAAGACTATTGTGGTGCACATGCTGCAGCTGCAGTTACATTCACTTCACAAGTGAGCTAAAATTCCAGCATGGCAGTATGACATTTTAGCTAACTGTGTGAGCTCCTCTCGAGTCTCTGAACTCATATCAACAAGGCCTGCATTACTTGTGTTTGGACACTTTGATCAGAGCCTGTTGGTGGGGTTACCTCCCGGTCAGATCCCTCACTAACCTGTATCGTGTCCAGTGAGATGTCAGCCCAGTACAGGCAGTTCCTGTCATAGTCAAAGTCAAGGGCCACGGCCTCCCTGAGTCCGGCCAGAGGCAGGGCCTGGTCTGTGCCTGTGGCCAGGTCGTAGCGATGGATGGAGTTCCTCACCGCGTACAGGATGAATTCGTTACTCTCTGACAGAGCACAGGAGACATGGCAGATGGAAGACACACTTAAATACACATCAACACACAAATAATCGCATGATGCTGTTTGTGGGAGAAGTACTTATAATCATGAGTCTGTATTGAAGGTGGGGTATGTCACTCCAATCCAATACACATCTTTCTGTCAAATTAAATCTGGTGTTTGTTCACAGGCCTGCCTCTGTGAACTGTAAACAAGGTGGCCCGGACCGAGCCGCACATCACTACTGCGGCCATGATTTGTGTCATATAATATTATGACTTGAAACCTACGCTACATTTGCATACAAGGCTGGGCTCGATCTATATCATGGTATGTGTCATGATACTGATTTCTCCAGAATTGCATACCCCACCTTTAACCTGTTAAAAGATATTGTTTCAGAAATTTCAGTCTTAATTTATGATAATAAAGGGAAAACTCGTTCTGCTGATGTCCAATCAGTGATGATGGTAGATGTGGTCTACTGAAGCAATAAATTCCTTAGACCATCCTATACTGGCCAAGAAAGCTGAATTCTCCTGCAACAAAATCTGTTCCGACACAGCACCATCATAGTGACGTGGGTGGAGGCACAAAGGAACTACAGGTGATTTCAGTTTGTATTTGTAGCCTCTGGGTGGCCAGGAGACGTGCTGGATGCTGCTCAAAAACAAAACTTACTTGTTCTCTTCGCTTGTATCGTAAACTAGCGACAATTCAAACCCCAAAAAATGGCATCCCAAAATATGAGTGCAGAGGATGTTATGGATCAGGACAAATTTTTTTGCTGACTCGGATATTCAGATGCATTTATTCGACTATAAGGCTGAAGAAAGGCAGTGCAGAGAGGGACAGAAACAGAGCTGCCGAGAGCAGAACAGTGAGCTGTGGTGCCTTTGCTCAAATTGCCTTTCAAATTTCAGCATGTTTTTTGTTGATGTTGTTGTCGACACAAACACCTGTGTGCAGTAAAGTTTGACACCTCACTTGACTAGACAGAGGTGTGCTGGAGACTATCTTCAGGACCCCAAAGACAACCGAGAACAGCAGGGCCAAGAGGGCGCAATGCATCATGGTACATGTAGGCACTGACTGGACCCCCACATAAATCGTAGCACAATTTTCCTTAACCTTATTTTCAAATGAATTCAAGTATTTACTCTCAATCAACCAGACACGCATCTAATCTTCATCTTAAACATCTCAATAGCAGAAGTTCATTTTTGGAGTCACGAGATAAACATAAGGACACGATAAAGGCACATTTATCAAGCTACTCCTACTTCTACAAAGCGTAGGAGTAGCATTTCAAATTATCACATGCTCAGAGCCGGACTAGCCAATCAGAGACCTACGTCAGACCCATTGTCCATTATTAAAAAAAATGGTTACACTGCACTCTTTCATGTTATTCTATATTTTTTTGTGAGGAAAAGTGAATTCATACCTTTTTCTTTCAGGTAAGTGCAAAATTTCATTGTAGGAAATTTGATATATGTGTGTCCAGATATATCTGCCTGTGTGCATGGAGTACATCAGCTGGGTAAGATGCCAACATGAAAACTTCAATGATAAACCCTATAATGCTTGATTTGGACAAAGGGGACTGTTGCTCCAACTCCTGTGATTCTGGTCTCCCTCAGCCCATCCCCACACATCCAGAGAACATAAGAAACACAGGCTAAGCCAAAAGCTAATATCCAACAGCATACTGTTTCCTAAGTTTGCATAAATTAACTGTATAGATTTAATAAAGCGTGGGTTTACCTCCGACAGGACAAGGCAGCATCTCTCCATCTAGTCTGGACTCCACATCCCCTCCACTACAGCTGTCACCTGGTACCTTCCTGTAGCTGCAGCAGAAACAGAGAGAACTGTCCTCAGTTGGACACTTGGTGGTGCTCTCACCAAACACAGTAAATGACAGCAGTTCTTTCCATAGCAATAATAAACCACAGAGAACAAAGGCTGGTTTGCATTCTGGGGAATTCTCAGGTAAGTACAATTAATGGCTATAATAAAAGGTGAGGACTGTTGTTTGCCTAATAATTATGCCAGGTAAGGGGTTCAAATGTGGGCCCATGTGCATTGTCCATAATGCGACCTGATAAACCACAAATGTTTAACTGAAAAACAAAGAACAGATAATTTAGATTGATCAAACAAGCGATTTTTTTTTTTTTACTTCAATCTCAGGTTTCACATGTCTGTTAACTTGACTTATGTACAGTGCTACATTTCTATGACAAAAATAAATCATACAATTTGCCACGTAAGATCTAGTATTGGTGAAATTAGGGTCTAGGGGACTCCAATGCAAGGCACTTCAGAGAGGTCCATGAATATTTGACCGAACCTGGCAAAAGGTCAACAAAGCTCAAAGGAAAAAAAAGCTTACCATAAGAAAACTCGTGTCAAAGTAAATCCACTAGTGCTGCAGATGCCAACATTATGCTAATAAACCATACAAAATAACCAGAGGCTGCAAATTTCTGCACTATAAAGTCTGACAACAGCAGCTTACCCCTTACTGCGGCGGTAGGTGGTACCTACAGGACATGGCACTGGAGGAGCATAGAGATCACCTAAGAACTCAGGGTCAGGCACACACACCTGCAGAGACAGGTCTTCACTCAGCTTGAAGCCGTAGTCACTGGGAGGAGGAGGAGGAGGAGGAGGAGGAGGAGGAGGAGGAGGAGAGATTGGGAGAGGAAACACGGGAACAGAAAAAATAACAGCCAGTTAGCCTCTGCCCTGAGATTAATGGCAGCGCCTGATGTGCATTTTATAACAGACTCATTATGAGTTGGGATGAGAGCTTCAGGAGTAATAAAAATGTGCCAAGTAGGCTTAAAACAATGTATCAGTTTGCAAGTATTAAAATATAATGAAGAGAAGGTCCCACTCACGCTAAGCTAATGAATATAGATTTTTTTTTTTAACTCTCATGTCTTATGCCCCAGTGAAAAATATGACGTTTTTGTGGCGGTCCCTAACCATTCGTAGTCCTGGCGTGTGCAGGAGCAGTTTGAGATGGTGACGGGCCGGTCAAAGTCCTCTCCGTTAAAACATGTAGCGTGGGGCGCTCGTCTCTTGAACGTTATCTCTCTGCCCAGCAGACACTCGTTACCGTGATCATCTGAAGGAGACCAGCGCTTGTAGTCAGCGTCAGAACAGGGCACACCTGGAGAAAAATAAATAAATAAAAAAGGTCCATCGGTCGTCCATTTCCTTTTCCTCTAAAGTTAGCCCTGTAGAGGACTTTCATGTGATCAAACACTAGGACTTAAAATGTTCACAGCTCTTGAATACACATGAGACAACATGTATTTATCTCCCTCTAACCCAGCTGGTACACATTTAGCCATAATTTCCACACAGCAATTTCTGCTATAATCTTCAATGCATGAAGTGTAGTGTAACTAACTATCATGATTGTAGCTCCTTTAACTACAGTATGTAGTATTGTTGTGTGCTTCTTTTACTCAAGTGTGTTTTTACTTAGCAAAATACTTGTATCTATATTAGTGTGTACACACATTATACCTACATAGGTACTGCCAACTGAAAACTGGCTATCATGATTTTACAACTTTAATTATTAGCAAAGAAATCTCCTAGATTTTATCTAAGCAACCTGTTTTACACAACACATTTCTGCATAGTAACAATTCTCTTCCCTCTTTTTTTACTATAAGCTGCTACATGAATTATGCTAATGATATGCTCTTAAAGACATTTATTCTAAATTTTTTGAAACCGTGGCTTTATAAACTCTTCCTGTTCCATTCGTTATAATGTCCTCTCAAAGACAATCGAACAGTCATCTCAGTTAACCCACACAACCAGCTGGTCTAAGGCTTTGCTAGCTACAGTTGCTACATAGCCTTTATTTATTTAGCCAACATATTAAAAGCGATGTAAATGTCTTCCCATGCACTGTAAACTAGCCACACACAGTGTTATTATCTCTTTACCATTGGTTTGAGGTAACTAACAAGCTAACATTAACACTATTTTTCATGTAGCAGTCACAAATTGAGTGCAAATTCAGGCACTCCACTTAAACGAAATGTTCAGTTGAGTATTTCAGCTGAAGTATAAACTTATAAATAGGCTGTTGCTGTTGCTAAGAGCTAAGGATCTTGAACATGGAAGCTCTAAATCCTCTCCCTCCCTCTCAGTCTTCAACCTACCCAGAACATTGGAGGTGTTGACCTGCAGGATGAGCCAGCTGTGTCTCTGGTCGGCATAGGAGCCGAAGATGGTGAAGATGGTGCTCTTCTCCCCGGGCTCAGTCAGCAGCTGGTAAACATACACCTCCCTGTCTGAGAACTGAAAGTCGGTCCACCTCTCGCCTTCATTGGTGCTGAACCTGACAGGGACGTGGCCAATATTTAACATGTTACTTTTTAAAGCAACAATTACCAGAAAGTCCTCTTTTCTGCAGCCTACCCACTCATTATTTGATTTAACAACAGCAAGAGAGGACATCATCATCTGAAAAACAGCTCTTTAACATTACTTTTTACTTGACAAATCAGATCAGGGTAAGGAAACTAAGTCACTCAGTGCGTAAACAGGGCCAGCTGTTTTCACGTTAATATACTGTATCACCTGCACATGAATATGAATAGCGGCAACATGTTGCTGTTGGCAAAGAGATGTTTTATTACACCTCTGTGTACTGAGGGAAGGTTTATTTGCTTCTTGTTTTTTTTTTTTTCCAACAACAAGCTGCTTCACATTCACACAATCTGCTCCTGCCGGCTAATGAGCATATCCACTGGGACTGGTGCCGTTTATGTGCTTCACTCCCCAGATTTCCTCAAGGTGTTTTGGGGATTTCAAATGGAATCCTTGCAGTCACAAGCCAGCCTCTCAGGGTTTTATGTTTGAAACGGTTTTTGTTTAGGTAGAAACAGATTTAGCTTTTTTTCCCCCCTGGATGAACATTTACAACAGGTCTTTTGGACTTACTTCAGATGGGTGGTGGCGCCTCCTTGTGCAATAGCCATCAGGATTCCACCATGGTCGCCCCATGTGTAGAAATGAGGACCTGCCAGTGCCTGGAGAACAAAAAGCATGTTCAATGAACTCAGGTAAAAGAGTCATAATTAATCTGGAGGAGGAAGACACCTTAATGACGTTGTGAATGACACCTTTATTTAAACAGGACGCAGGAGTGGGACAGAACACAGTGATGGTTCATTCGACACTGTAAACCACTGGAAATGAGCAGAAAGGAGGGTGAAAAGGGCAGGTTTAGATTTTACAGATTTGATTGCTTTATTGGTAAAATTCTATGTTCACACATCACTCAGAGAGACAGAGCTTCACTTAAAGTGTCTACTTTATTAGGTCTTTAAAGTCTTTTGGTTTATATCTTTAATTTGAACAACCAAGCTGTGATGCTTATCAGTTGTAAAAGAGAAAATGTGGGTGAAGCTGCCTGAAAGGCACAAATTCAGTACAGTTCAGTACAGCAAAGATCCCTACAAAAGCTCTTTGACCCAATAATACAGTCATCTAATCACAACTATGTCAGGATTATCAACAGAGCAATATGTTGAATCACATCAAACACAGACAGCCTGAAAATCTATGAAACTTTAAGGTTTAAAATTATTTATAGCTCCACTAATTTTCATATTATTTATAAGTTGAACAACTACGCGTTATGTGAAAGGGGTCACTTGTAGCGATGTACCCACAGTGAATCTCCTACTGCAGTTCCTCTCGGCTCTAAGGTATAGTTTAGTTTCTTTCAGCTCGGAAAAAAAAAAACTAAATCCACTTTCTGCCCATCACCAGACAGAAGAAAAAACAAACTCATAAGTTATACTTTGAAACACGGGATATCATTCATAAAAAGTACGTATTGCAGCTGTTTCTTTAAAACACGGTCTACTCTTTAAATCGTATACAGTATCTCACAAAAGTGAGAACACCCCTCACATTTTTGTAAATATTTGATTACATGTTTTCATGAGACAACACTGAAGAAATGACACTTTGCTGCAATGTAAAGTAGTGAGTGTACAGCTTGTATAACAGTGTAAATTTGCTGTCGTCTCAAAATAACACATCCGCTGGCAACAAAAGTGAGTACACCCCTAAGGTGTCACATGATATCATCAAATATTTAGAAAAATGTGAGGGGTGCACTCACTTTTGAGAGATACTGTATGTCATGTATCCATGAAACGTAGGCAAGCTAAAGTCTGAACTGGTGTTCATATTGAGCTATTCTACTTGTGCTTTCAAGAGCTATAAAAAGGTCAGTCTTTGGAAAAAATGCAGAAAGGTCCATATTGCTTACATACACATACAGGCTCCGAGATGAAATTCATTGCAACATGATGAAAACTCTCTTTGATAGACGAACCGCTTTCACTCTATTTTAAAAGCTGTGTTTTTCTTGTCATCTGTGTCAAATTTTGTACTGACCTCCTTCCATCGGGCTCCAGCGCTGCTGGATACATACACATTAGGCTTGTTGGCCAGGTTCCTGCCTACAGATCCTGCAATCAGAGGACAAAAAGACATTTCACACACACACATACACACACACATCCACATTACAGGGGTTTTCCCTGAATATTACAGACTTTTTGTGGCCACTGTTTTTGCTTCAGATATGGAAAATATGTAACCCAAGAACTCAAACCATAGCATTCTGTACCTTTTCATGCATGCAGGCTTTGTATGCACTGTGAAACACTTTCCTTTGACAGAACGTTGTTATTTAGTAAGGCAGATCACCAGGAATGAGTTGCTTGGGCAATTCAAATAGTAATATAATGAAATCAAACATGGAGTTTCAGAAAACTATTAGGACTAAGAGTCTATAGCCATGCCAGTGGACTTGTTAGGCTCATTGTAAGGCAAACCAAAGTGTAAGACAGATAAAAGACAAAAGACAAAGGTCCGAACTTTGGTTTTGATCCTCAGCAGTCAAGCTAAAGTAAGTTGGGGTGAGGATAGTGTTAGAGTAAAGGTCTGATATGTGATATCAATACCAAAGTTATTACAATAATGCATAAATGAAACCAGAAGACATTTTGCTGGATATGATTGTGAGCTAGAGGAAAAGTCAGGAGATCAAAGTTAGTAGGAGATATGAATGTCTGTGCAAAACTTTTTTGTTAGTCTACCAATACTTCTTGAGCTATCTCAGTCTGGACCAAAGAGGTGGACCAAACAACCTTTTCTAGAGCCACGTCGCTTTAGAATGGCTAAAAAGACTTAACGTCTGAATCAACATTTTGCAGTGCTTTTAATGTCATGAGCCAGTGACATGAAGTAAGCATAGCTCAAAGAAAATGAGAGTTATTACAAGGAGAATTCTGCACAGTGTTCCATCCAGCCATCTATCCATCCATCATCAGCCGCTTATCCTGCGTATAGGGTCGCGGGGGGGGGCTGGAGCCCGGCTGACATCGGGTGAAAGGCAGGGTACACCCTTGACAGGTCGCCAGTCCATCGCAGGGCCACACATAGACAAACAACCACTCACACTCACATCCACACTTAAGGACAATTTTTAGAGACACCAATTAACCTAGCCTGCATGTCTTTGGATGGAGGGAGGAAGCCGGAGCACCCGGAGAGAACCCACACGGACACGGGGAGAACATGCAAACTACACAAAGAAATCCCAGGGTAACCGAGGTTTGAACCCACAACCTTCTTGCTGTGAGGCGACAGTGGCAACGAACCACTGCACCAGCGGGTCGCCTTTGTTCCAATAAAATAAAATATCTATGCGTGACACTATCTACATGAACTAAAAACATCTTATTTCAAAGTCTTGCAATTTACATTGAATTGGATTATATCTTGATAAGAGAAGGTATACTTATTAGCTATGCTAGTGCCATGGCTCTAGAGATGACAATGTCAGTCGATCCACTACTTTGGGCCAGAATGAAATGTCAACTGGATTGATTCATTTTTTGTACCCCTGTTCCTCACAGAATTCCCACCTCGGTGTGAATTCCAGCTTTCAGCTAAGACTGGTCCCATGACAGGATGACAGTCACAGGATCAACCAAACCCCACCGCAACTTCTGCTCTGTCTCTTTTCTCTGGACTCGACCATTGAAGCTGCCAACAGCAGTGGACACGCAGCACATCTGAACTCTCTTTCTTACAGTTGACCCGAGCGCCTGCCTAAGATCCCTGCAAACCAGTTCATTTAGCCATCGGCTACGACACAAAGTCTGCTAGCTAATTCACATGCTAACAGAAGCAAGAAAGTAGCTGAAAGCCAAGGGGCTAACTGAGCGACCAGGTCCTCGATCTGCGCAATCGGAGCACGACAAAGCAAAAGACTTCAAAGGATATTGTTCCTTTCTTTGTCGTGTTCCGGTTGTTCCAATTCTTCCTCGCCTGGCCAATCCACAATGGGCCTGCAACCAACTAGCATGCCAATACATGTTTTCTTCTTTTACACAATGGTAATGTACCCGGGCATTATATATCTTCACATAGCCTAACAGTGTACTTGGCTAAACACAGGACAGTAGCTTTTGAGCAAGGTACATGTACTAATGCGTTATTCACTGAGGTTTATTGTTGGTGCTCCTTAACACGAGGTTATTCTGTAACCATAAATCTCAGCCACCACTAAACTGATGCTAGTGATGCTTTGCTCCACACAGACACAGAGTCTTTGCACGCTAACTAACACCCGTTAAACTTGGCCCTGTTATCTGACACAGACCACACACACACACACACAGTCCTGATTTGGCCCCGAACAACCACGTACGCAGAGAGAAAACGTGAAACTCCCTTGCTGTGTTTTCTTTGTCAGCATCGTGTGCGTCAGTGCTCATGCACGCTGAAAACAGGGCAGGCGCACACTCAGTCTTTCTTGCTAGTGTTTATCTTTTAAAGAAATGCTCGTGAATGTACAGGACATGGTGATTTATTTAATGTTGCATTAGAGTAAATATAATGTCAACCTCTTCTACGTAGAATTCAAAATCCTTCAACCTAAAAGCTATGGGTGGTAATTTTAGTATAGTTATTAATTTAACTATTAATCAGAGTTCAGAATTGATCATTTATTATATTTTGATGAGACCAGATTATGTAGCTGGCCATCCATTGTCTCTTCTTTAAGGCTGGTGCCCGGAGGCACAAGTTAAATTCTATTATTAATTATTAAATAGCAGTAAAAATACTAATTATTTAATTATTTAATACAAGCATTGGTGGCATTTAAACTCTAATTCCTGACAGTGACCCTGGTAAATATCACACACACACACACAAAATATACAACCATCCTACAATATCAATCCTTCCATCCATCTATCAACAACAATGGAATTTATGGACGGGATGATTAATACCAGCAGTGTCTCCCCTTGACACATCAGAAGACAGACACCTGCTTGCATCTGCCGACATCGATCCTGTTAATCAAATGCCATTTCAGGGTGAATGACTTCAAGAAGCGCAGATTAAAATGGGAGTAACATGGCTGCTGTGTCTCTTTTGAGGACTGTAATAATGCCTCTGAAATGAATTACACTCCCTCTCCGTGTAAAACAGGCTAATGACTCTCATTAAATATCATCACACAAGGAGCCAGGGACTCGAGGCAATAAACGAATGTTCCAAAGAAGACTATCTGTCACTGTGCAGATTTGAAACTGGAAAGTACAAATATGCTCTCTTTGCATATGCGCGTTTACTTGAGTTCTGTGAGCGTCACTATTTAAAGCGTAACACCAGGATGAAAAGCAGCGTCTGGTTGCCTTCTCTGGGTGAAAGTTTCAGACCTGTTTTCAACATTACTGAAAGGTTTGGTTCTTGAGGACACGTGGAAATTGGTATCAAGAAATTGTGGACTTTCACTGGACTACTTAAACTGTGATATTGTGACATCCCTAATTTCAATAAATAAAATCTGGATCACAGCAAGCAAACACAAAAAGTACTCACTTTCAATACAAACGTTGGCCGACAAAAGTAAAACTAAGTTACGCATCCCATGGATAGCGCTGTGGCCTCAAAGCAAGGGTTCAAACCCTGGTTGCCCAGACCTTTCTGTGTCTGCGTGGGTTCTCTCCCTCCGGGTGCTCCGGCTTCTTCCCACTGTCCAAAGACATGTGGCCTAGGTTGATTGGTGACTCTAAATTGTCCTTAGGTGTGAGTGTGAGTGGTTGTCTATGTGTGGCCATGCGATGGACTGGCGACCTGTCCAGGGTGTACCCCGCCTTTCACCCGATGTCAGCTGGGATTGGCTCCAGCCCCCCCACGACCCTATACGCAGGATAAGCGGTTGACGATGGATGGATGGGATGGATCCCACGTCCCAAGCAGCACACTGGTTGTCACTCAGGATGGATTGTGCCTTTTCTACTGGTGAGTTTGGTTTGAAACGCAGCCGCAGATATTCCCTGAGCTGACTGACTGGTGGGAGGGGTGTATGTGTGTGATCGCCACAACACCCTCACATCTTCAGTGCTCATTTCACCCTCACACTCCGTCACGAGAGACACACACATGCCACTGACGAGATCTATTGTCACGTTTTAATATTGCGAGATCTCGCCGCACACCTACAAACAACACATTGTGCAAATGTGTAGAGAAATGTATGAGCAGTTTATTTAGGTTGTTGTATGTGTAAACATGTCTGTGCAGTTTGCGTATGTGTATGCCTGCCTGTATCCATGAGTGTGTTTGACCTGTCGAGTGTCCGCTGGGTGCTGCAGCAGTAATTAGCCCATCTGTTTGAGAGCGATAACGAAGCAAATGGCACTGGCGATTGCCAGTCGTCCCTCCGCCTCTCTGCCTTGCACTCTCTCTTCGTGCCCATTATCTAATAAGAATTTAATTAGAGGGACTGGCTGGATACAGGGGAAGCAGTCTCCTAGAGTCCGGAGAGTCTCAACAAATCAATGCTTTCCACCAGCTGTGGCAAAGAGGCTCCAAACTGTAGGCTGAGACTCGGCTTCAGCAGCAGAGCAGAGAAACTCATGCCACTTCACGCTGATGAATTCATCTGTCTGCAACATGTCCAAACATTTCTCCCACTGCTTGTGTCTTTTTATTAAGAGGTTTGGAGAGGGACGACAAACTTCAAAACACTGACACACTAAACAAGAAGTCTCTAGCACCTTCTCTGCAGGCTGCAAGCGTATTTCCTGTGTTTGGGTAATACAGGAAGTGGACACTTGTAAGTTTATTTTGCTTGTTTCCTGTATAGGGTGAACTTTTATCTTATCAGAACAAGAGGAAGTTGCTAAAATATACCACAAGCTTGCCTGGCTCCATGTCTGGCAGTGAGACCATCCTCCAACAGGAGGCACCCAAAGTGTCTTGACGAAGACATGCTCATACATAGAAGTTTCTTTTTCTGTCCGTCACACAGACTGCAGAGATTTCTAGTAGTGTTAGAACGACCTTTCACTGCTTAAAAATTAAACTACAGGCTAAAACTTTAAACAAAACAATTTGTTGTTCGTTACTCATCTCCTTGACAACTGGATTTTTCAGGATTTTGAGTTTCTTTAAATACAGTATGTGTCACGGGTGTTGCTTGTAGTCCCACCTGTGGCCATGATGAGTCCTGGTGCAGAGTCCTTGGATAAAATGGGCATCCTCCTCAGCTGGATGTTGAAAAGCTGGCTCCAGCGCTGGGCCAGGTGGAGAGAGCAACCTTTACTGAGCTGAAGGGGAGAGGAATGTCAGACGATGTCGTTTAATTTGTATCAGATTTCTTCCTTCTGCCCCCCTTCCCACATCATGAGCATTGGGTCAACTATTAGACAAAGAAAGTAAGTAGTATAAAAACAAATAAGTTGGGTTGATATTGGAAGTCAGTACAGTTCAACTTTGAAGCACCTCCAGTTTATAATTAACACTATAATGGTTAAACTTTGCAAAGAATCCACAGATTACCTGTGTGCTGAACCACAGGGGAGGATCCATACGGACCGTGGATCAACTACGATCTATTACACCAATGTTAATCTATTATCAGAATTTTTACCAATTCATTTTCTTTTAACCAATCGGTTAATGACTTCAGCTGACTACAAGACTACATCTGCAAAACCTAACCACATTCTTCTCTACAGCAATTCAGTTTGGAAGCAGAGGTCATGTACTCTCTGTGGTGGCACAGCCGGGTGAAAACACCTGCATCTGTGCAAAACACTGTGCTACAGATAAAAGCTCACAAGGCGATCAGATAACACACTTCATCACATCAGCCATAATAATAATTGATGACAGCAAGGAACCAATTTCTGATGAATCTCTGGGCACCTCACCATTCGATTATGATTCATAGGGCTGCGATTCGATTATAAAACGATTATCGATGCATCTTGATGCATCATATTTTTTCTATACAGGATCCCTGGATAAT
>JAPMOB010228138.1:0-42294 GCA_029875015.1 Lepomis gibbosus
CAACTTCTTTTGCAATTACCTTTTGAGGCTTTCCCTCCTTGTGGAGGGTGTCAATGATAGTTTTCTGCACAACTGTCAGGTCAGCAGTCGTCCCCATGATTATGAATTCCACCGAACCAGACCGAGAGACCAATTAAAGGCTCAGGAACCCTTTGCAGGTGTTTTGGATTAATTAGCTGATTAGAGTGTGACACTTTGAGCCTACAATACGGAACCTTTTCACAATATTCTAAGAGTTTGAATTTGGGGTTTTCATAAGCTGTAAGCCATAATCTTCGAAATTATATCAAATAAAGGCTTGAAATATCTCACTTTACATGTAATCGGTCTATATATTATTTTCATCTTTTAAGTTGAATTACTGAAATAAATGAACTTTTGGCACGATATTCTAAGTTTTTGAGTTTCACCTGTTTGAGGAAGAACATTCAAAACCATTATTATGATAAAATATTGTTTTCAACAAATATGATTACTAAATCTTTTTTTAGTCCTTTTACCTCAACAAAATAAATATCTTGAAAGAAAATTTGTTCGTAATTCAAATGAATTAAATCAAACATTTATTGACGATATATTTGTTATATTGTTGTTAAGGAAAATTAGGTTGCAATAGTTTTTTGTTTTATTTCCCAGCAGTAGTGGGACCTAAAACGTACAATAACACTGGCATGGCCCTTTAATGTGGTTAACACACTGACCTCTGACTTCTCCATGCGGTTCTGAACTTCGACCTGGGCTACGATCTCATTCATGTTGGTCTCCAGCACCATGCCTCCCATCACCACCTCCTGTAAGATATAATGGACCTGCAGACAGATATAACACAGCAGTTAATACTTTTTCTGCATGCTTGCTTTAACTTAACATTAAGGATAAATTGTCAAATTCAATAGTAACTGGATCCACATTACAGCCAGACATAAGTGTTTAAGGCAGCATGAACTTTAGTACTTTACAATCCTGCCAAATGATACGGAAGGGATGAGAGAGGTGCAAAATCTAATCGTGGAAGATCCGGTCCTCTCTAAAAGCAACTAGGAGACAGCTACAATTTATCTCATATGTTTAGATTTGGGAAGTCCTGTGGGCAGAAAATATTTTGGGGAACTGGAAACCATCATGCCTGGAAGCACTTTGAAATCAGCAAGGTATTTTTTTCTCCATAAAACTGCCATCCCAAATTTTCTCCTTGCAAAAAAGATTGGAGTATATAATAGCTGCATGAAATACATGAGGGTAAGGAATTAAAACTGAAGAAACAGTTTAAATCTGTAATTTATTCACCTGTCCAGTAATATTAACTTTGTTTTAAAACCCAGGATTATGTAAAAATCTTCCGAGAGCAAAACGTTTTCTGTCTAGTAGAAATATTTCCAAGTTTCATCTTGGAACATTCCTCAGGCCAAACCCCACTGCACCACATGACATCAATTTCCTGCTGAGAAAATTCAATCAAGATGGCCGTAGATGTGTCTGATGACTTTCCAGCAACACTTTTAGCTCAGCTCCAGGGAGAGAAAGGGGGCCTTGTTGTAGCCTGAACAATGAAGAGCTTCATTTTAAAAAGGAGTTTAATTTTTTTTTAATGCAGCATCTGAAAAAAAAACTTAAGACAAAACCTTGAACTCTCTTTTTTTTAAATAATCAATCCTTTCTGATATCCTAATTTCAACAAAAACAAAATGACATCAAAAAGACACAACTACACTGCACATTACTACAGAGTCATCACTCTCTACGCCTCATTCACTCATCTGAACGTTTTATTGAATATGAAAAACAAAAACATGCAATTTGTTTTGCAGTTGGCACATGTACAGTAAACATAACGGCCTAAACATGTGGTACTTTTCAACATTTGTGGATGAAAATAACAGTCTTGGTGTGCCTGGGCCTTGATGTTCCTACAGCCTTACAGATGTCTGTTACCTCAGGCTACATGTTTCATGGTACAACACTGTGCCAAGTGTTGGCCAACTGAGGTGGAGGTGAACCACTTACAAATGTACACAAATGAGGAGGAGAATGAAACAGTGCCTGTTGAATTGAGTTTTGCCAAAGCAATTTAGTTGCATAAAACTCAACCAAAAAATATAAAAATAGTGGCAAAGAAAATGTTCTTGATGTAGAAGTTCACCAACCACTGACCTCTAGCAGTAAATTACTACCCTCAGTTACTGCTAGAGGCTGAGTTATTGCATCCTGCAGCTGCTACGCAGTTCAATCCAGATTTTTCTTGTAATGCTTTCATTGTGAAGTCTACACTAACATTCGCATCACATGCACACATTTCAGGAGAGTGGTTGTCCCGCTGGTTAAAAACAACAGGGGCGGGCTGTCCTGACACTGGAAATGGACATAATTCAGCTTCATGCTGAGCTGCCAATCCATGTCTAAGTCAAAGCTACCGGTTTGCTTCTGAGCTCAACACTGTGGCACAAACAGTAGCAATGTGCAGAAATAAACATTTGAAGATGACCTCTATAGAAAGGGCTCCGCCGTTCCCCACTTACCTTGTCCATGTGGAATATGAGGTCCAGTTCACAGACATTTTCGAAGCATTTATCCAGCGTTTCCACAAACACCTGCAATGGAGAGGTTGTGGACATTCAAAAGGCTCATGCCTCAAATAAACACCTGTATGTAGAGAAGAGTGAACCCTCAAATGCTCTTTAACAAGGTATTTGAGATTATGATTATATTTGAGGGCATCACACTGCTGGATACGATATAGTTTTAGATATAACACCAATATCAGTGACAATATTAAGAGTGAGACCATGTAGGTGGATGAGTAGAAACATCAGTCATCAGAAACTGTAAGCCGAGTACCTTCAAGGATCCTGTAAACATGAACATGTAAACAGGTTATCTAGTTATTGACTGACTCGCTCAGAGGAGTGAAGAGAGAGGAGGAGTTAGGAGCCACGTTGGCCCAGCTTTGACTTAAGGCCAGAATTACTCATAAGAACACTGCCAAGAATTAACTTAAGAGTAAAAAAAAAATCTAATCCTAATTTAAGTGAAGTGTTGGACTGAATCTTAAGGGTCAGTCTTCGAGCTGATTCACGAGACTTCGCTGTGCTGCAAACAGGTTGTTGGATGACGACATAGGACCGATCACTGAATAGATTTCCTTATTTAGGACTACTCTCAGATAAATCCACATTGAATGGTGAAATTCCTAAAAGGAGTTTACATTCAGCTGTAAATGTCATAATTGTTTCCATGGTAATTTGGCTTATTGATGGTTGTGATGGCCTCGAATCATCAGCATTGCATTGCTGCATTTTTCCTGTGGCAAAGAAACCAAGCATCGTCACAACCTTCAGTTCAGTTGAAAACACATTGCTGCGGGGCAAAAAATGATGCCTACTCTGTCCAAACGATTTGAACCTAACTGTGCATCATCAAACATTTTTTACTCTCATGAAAGATTCATGCACGTCTCCGCAGTGCCGTCACAAGAACCTATTGGCAACTCCTAACCACTTAAGAGACCCTTAGAGTGGTCTTGAATAACTGGGTCAGTGACAATGATTCTTAGCTTTAAGAAATTTGATAACTTGCTTTTATACTTAAGTTTGAAAGTAGAAGTAAATTTCATGAATTCTAAAATAGCACTGTGACAAGAATTACTCATAAGAACACTGCTACTCTAACTGACTTAAGAGTAAAACAATTCTTGGCTCAAAGCTGTGCTTAAAAGTTAGTTTTTAAATCATCATAGTCCTAATTTGAGTGAAGTGTAGGACTAAATCTTAAGTGTCAGTCTTAGTGCTGACACTTAAGATTTACAACACTTTGCTGTGCCGCAAGCAGGATTTTGGATGACGGTGTAGCCAACACATTAATAAATGAAAGATAAAAAGGTTATCTTTATATGAGCGCCTATAGTGCCCCTGTATTGCCGGCTATTTGCATGAACTGTGTTTGCTTCTGTCGGATTACAGGGGGTGTTGTTGGGATTCGATGAAGCGCGTGACAATGTGTGGAGGTGTGGCCTAAGTGCTATAATTGTTTCCATGACTATTCGGCTTATTGATGGTTGTGACGGCCAAAATCATCAATATTGCTGCGTTTGTCCTGTGGTAAAGAAACAAAGTGTCAGCACAACCTTGTGTTTAGCTGAAAACGCATTATTGCGTAAAGTCAGTGGTGAGATGACTCACTCACCAACTCGCTGACAAAGATTATGCCTGCGCTGTCCGACCCCGTCTTATTAACTGCGCGTCGTCAGAATTCTTCCTCCCTCTCCGCATGTCTCTGTTTCCACAACGACATCACAAGCCCCAGTGGCAGCTCCTAACCACTTGAGAGACCTCTGGAGCTGTCTTAAATAACTGGGAGAGTGAGAGTGATTCTTAGATTTAAGAAATTTGATAACTTGCTTGTATACTTGATAAATACCAGCCCAGCTCATCAACATCCCGGATCGAGCCCTCGGTAGATGGTCTGTGCATCCGAGCTGTTAGCGCAGGACTCCGGCAAGAGGAGAGGAGGCAGACTCTTATGTTTTACAGCAATGATGCTTGGTGCACAAACGCAGTCAAGAGGGACACTGCTTCCCAAATGTCAGACTTTTTATGTGATGATGAAACCATATTATCATCTTGTTGCTGCTGTTTACATTTACCCCAGACAGAAGTCAAAAAATATATTTATGTCTATGTACAGTTTGTATATAAATAACTTTATTGTACTGCCTTATTGTTTTACTTTTTAAATTTATTTTAAATGTTTCCACATTTTAATACACATTTAACTCTCTGTTTGAAGGGATTAAAAACTTTTGCTTCGTTATACAACCATGTGTTGTTTTATGACAAATAAACGACCTTGTAAATCTTGTAATTGAAAGAGTTCCTACTGTTGTATCATGTGTTGGCTCGGTCACTGTAAAACTGAGGAACAACAGTGTAAGGAGAATGTTGTCACCAGTATTAGTCACCCACTAATTGCAATCTTTGCCCTCCACTAGGTGCTATACTGTCTTTTTCCACACGCCATAATTCTCCTTTATTGATGACAGTGTGGTAATAAATCCCTGACGTCAGTGGTTGGCCTGAGAAGGTTGACTCACTTCACTCCTGTCCTTATACTGATGTTGCTTAACTTTTCAAGGCACTAATAGTTTTATGTGCGGATGATTTATGTCTCTGTTGTGCTGCAACAAGCAGAACAAAGTTTCCCCACAGGGGCAAAAAAAAGACGTGAAACCAGATTTCAGCTCTGATAAATAAATTTAAAAAATCAGCAGCACTTAATATGAAAACTTAGTTGAGCTGTCCGTACGGCCTGTATCTGTGATCAGAATCAGAATCAGCTTTATTACCAAGTAGGTTTACACATACATGGAATATGCTTCTATATTAGTGTCGTTGCTTACATTTTGTAAATAACTGAGGTTAATTTCCAAGATTACCAGCATTAAACGCAACTAAGGATCAAAGGGTCAAAAATGATCCTAAAATGAACCAAATGCAGACTAATCTAATGGAAAGGAGCTTGTTAAGTAGCTCAAGTGAGAGACCGAGTCTTCTTTTCAAACTCGGAGCATCGTATGAGCAAACGCAGGTTGAAAGAAAGCAACTGAATAGAGTAGAAGCTGACCTGGATCAGGTCCAGAATGCCGAGTTCACTCTCAGACGAGTCCACGCAGAAGACAAAGTAGAGGGTTGCGTAGTGCCGGTAAATCAGCTTGTAGTCTGAGCCACCGATGAGACTGCAAGAAGACCAAAATGTGACTTTTGGATGTGGCTTTATGCAGATTGTATTTGTGACAGCAGACACTTGACCATACAATTAACTGTATGCTACAAAATTAAAAGTTGTTTAAAGTAAATGAGTTGATTAGAGAAATGAATAGAAGTGGCCGAGACCAAGTCTACTCTTGTGGGTTTGCCTCCATCTAGTGGTTAAAGTGAAGCTACTGCAGCTGCTGATCAACAGCTCATCTTTGCTTCCAAGGGATGTCTGTTTCTGCAGTAACATCAAACCACACTGAGAAAGCCCAAAAACAGTAGCCCAGGGTCTTTAAAGTTTTGTCAAAATGTCACAACACATCACAACTCAAACTTAAAAGTCTCCAAATGTAGAGAGGTATCTGTAATAAAGGTGATCTATATAATAATGGGAACTTTGTCTCATTTGCACAGTTACAAGCTGCTTACAATATTAATGCTTCAAGTTTTCAAGTTCAGATTTCTACAAAATCCAGACTGTGTCAGAAATCGTTTGCCTGACTTTGAAATCCTCGCTGAGCATGAGCCCCTGGAGGCGATAAACAAATATGACCCTGCTTCCCGTGAGGCGGCTTCTCTTTTCTATCAGATCCTACATAACAGAGCTCCGCCGAACACAGCTGGACTTAAACAGGCGTTGGCGGACGAGCTGAATGTAGAACTGAAGGACGAGGTCTGGGATGAATGTTCAAAGAGTACATGACTGTCAGACATGGTTTCATACAGTTTAGAATCTTACACTGACTATATTATTGCGGGGGAAAGTCACGCAGCTTTTTTTGCAGTACTTGCCTTCCGCCCTCCAAGAAGTTGCAGACGTTGTCGTCTCTTTTAGATACCAAATGGAAAGTCTCCCGAATGATCTGCTGCTGCATGTCCTCCGCCTACAAGAAAGCATGTTACACAGCGCCAACCAGTCTAGGAACTGTAGTCTGTGTTTGGTTGATACATTCACTCCACTATTATTTTAGTCAGATTTTATTTATTTTTAACATTTAGTGATGGAGAAGAAGAGAAAGTTTTTTTAAACTTATTTGAGCATTTCTGAAATTCCCACTCACAGATAACAAGAACATACATATTACTTTTATTGCTGGTGTATCAGGGTGTACTTATCTTTATTTTCAATAAAAAATAAAACTATCCAATAAAAGACTCATCTCCCCACAAATGTTTCTCTCATATCAACTAACCATTCCCTGACTTAATAACAATAATAGTGCAGTGGATAAGACACATGCCTATGGTGTGAGAGATCCAGGTTCAATTCCCCGCTGTGACACATCCACCAATGTGTCCCTGAGCAAGACACTTAACCAGAGGCGTGCGATCTCTGACATATTTAGCGATATCAGTCGATTTGGATAAAGCGTAAATTTTGCGTAACTTAACAGCAGACTTAGTGTTGTTATAATTAATTATCAATAATATTTACATTCGCTCAATTGTATTCTGTGAAAGATGTAGGCCGTTTTTCACCCGCAGCTATAAGCTACGACATAAAAAGACAGGTCGTCCAAAGTTAGTGATTAACGTTAATACTAGCTAACTATGCAGGTAGTTATAATGTAACGTTATAGAGCATGAAAGTTACGTGTTTTATCTCTACGAAATCGTACCTATTCCATCCGTTTGATACTGCTATATGTACATTCTCAAAATACGTTATAAAGAGAAGTCTGCCTGATTAGAAGGCACCTGAAGCTAAAAAGTGACCCTATCAGTTGTAACTTGGTTGTTGATCAACATTTTAAACAACACACACAGATATCTGTATTATTTGTGGCGCAGGTGGTGATGCACAAGCTGACAAAAGCTAATCCAACTCTGACAGCTTGCTAAATGAGAGTGAAGACAGCAACAGAAAAAAAATGCTAATGTTTTGAACAGCAACCCCCAAATATACTTACAAAATACTGATAGAATCTGATCAGCCGCGGTTTCCCGTGGTTGTTAAATATCAAGATGGCTTTAATCATCTCTGCTCTTGGGGAGTTATCCAATCACACTATGAAGTAATTATTAAAATATTAAGAGTTTGCCTGTTTTGATGACGTTAGCTAAAGTGCTAATATACGGCCTGTCAGCTGCCGGATGACTTAGTTAGTTACATCCGGTTGAGTCTCCACATTCAGCAGCCGACTTCTAACAAGGACCTCCAAAGTCTTCTGTTCCGGGCGGGCAGGTCATCGAGTGCGTTTACATGCGCACTAGTGTCCTGTCCCAGAATATCTGGTTATGATCAGGGAGTCCTCCCATGGGAACAGGATACTGTGTCAAGTGGATACCTTATCGAAGTATCCTGAACATTATTTGTTGATGCAGAACGTGGTGAGAAATCAAGACCATCTGCACACAGATGACCAGAAACCTGGATACTATTAGAATCATGTAAACAGGGATATGAATTATTGGGTTTCATGTTCATTGTAAACAACATACTCCAAATAAAAAGATCAAAGCTGGATGTTTCATGTCACTGTTGCTGGATACAGTAAAAACATCTCCAAGCTGGACAATTTTTCAAATAAAGTTGCTGAGGGTCCAAAAAAAGGTAGGCAGTGGGAATCACTCTGGGGGGTGGGGGGGGCATATAATCTTCAAAAATAAAAGCTGTTAATATGAACTAAATCTATACGTATATTTATCGGTTTTGATCAAAATGATTGCTTGGGACAAATCAGCAGTTGCAAGATATTGCCTCCCTCCTAAATTCTACACCCTTGAATTTGATGAAAAACATTACAGTTTTTGGTTAATTAGCAAAGAAAAATTTGTAAATTTTGAGCATGTTTTTTCCTCATGGAAGAGGGAATGGTCGTCTTAAGACGACCCTTATGGGTGCTACTAAATCAGTTTCTACATATAATTACAATAAAGAAAATAATTCCCCACTCAACCTACCTTGTATGAAATCAGGTTAAGACGTAATATTGAATGATTATGGCTTAGAAATAATATTGATTAATTAATACATATTAATATGGTTACCTAATGAGAAAAAAAGGTAGCTTGTGTACAACATCATACTTGACATATTCATTTAATGAATCTAATTTAACTGTTGTCCCTTCGTGAACAGACTGTTCATTAGGAATCACAGTTTAAAACACCACATTTGTGTTTAGACAGAAATTCTTATGAACTGAGACTGGATGAAAACAAACATATGGTCCGTAAGTCTGTATCCCATAAAGTGCCAACACTGATGAGGGTTTACATTGTTTCTCTTTTTCTGTCTCTCCCATGTGCCATCAGAAGTTCGGAGACTTTTGCCCGCCACATTACATAATGTTGCAGTCTTTGTGACTAATGCAGCAGCAACTGAGGCACCACGCAATTACCGGACCCTTTGTACCTTTGTGGACTGCTTCACACTGCCTTGAAATCCCAAAGCAGTGATGTCACACCAGCAGCACCTTTCTTGTGTGGTGATCTACAGCAATTAGAGAATCTGATCAAAAGCGAAATGTAACGTAGCAGCAAAACGTCAAAATGTGTGAAGGAACAACGGTCATAAGTAGACCCTCACCCACCGTCTTGAAGGAGTTTTTTTCCTAACCACATTACAAACTATGGCCTCCTAAATGGTTGAATTAACACATCTGACAGTGTCCTCAAATAACCGGTATGAACTTCTTTACCAAGGTGGTAACCCTATTGAAAGGTAGAATTCTAATGAGGTGCATCTCAGCCTGTTGCTGTTCTAATAAACCAGCTATCAATTAAGAATAACCATTGATTTAACTATCACATGTGGCCATGTTTAATCTGGATTCTGTGAAAATTAATTTGACAATACTATAATGAATGAAATAAGAATGTATGTGTTAATCCTCCACGCCTAATCAGGGTCATGGGGGAGCTGGACAGGCAAACAGCAGTGATTTTATCTAATCAAGACTGTTTAGATTCTCCAGTCCACCTAGTATGTCTTTGCTGAGTGAGATGAGACCCACACAAATTCCACAAAGATAGAACCAGAGTCAGTATTCATCTCCTGGACCTTGTAAGGCAACAATTCTAATCGTCAGCCTCGCCATGTGTCTAAGGATCTAAAGGTAATAGGCCTTAATCATTGAAGACATTTCGACAACAGAAGGAAAAGCACCGGTGTAAATGCTGGCTGAAATGAGTGCAGCTACTTCATTTTGACAGACAGTGTGGATGCAGCATGAACTGGGACACTTGCATAGAACAGAGCCACTGTTAATGTTCTTAGAATCACGTATGTTGTCCCTACTACGACAACTCAAATGTCTGCTGTCATTATGAACATAAAGTCAAATCTACATCTTACCTTACATCGAATGCTGTGGAACACTGTCTTTTCTGCTATATTTAAAATAGACAACAGTGATGTAAATTCATATATATTCTTATACTGTAAAAAACACACTAACAAAAACAAGTACTTGTTTTTTATGTTTTACATACTATACAAATATTCCTTGCAAGACCTCGCTTTTACCTTAGTGGATATAACGGATCAATGGATATGCACAACACATACTCCTTTTCACTAATGTCCTGCCCCACACATTTATATCATATCTGTTTTAAGAGTTTGAATGCTGTTGTGGTGGTTCCCAAAGTGTATGTGTGTGTATTCGTATGTGCTATATATTGTCAAAGTATTTGGCACCAGTCAAAATCAATTTATAAAAGCAAACCATTTCTCACCACAGTGAGAATGTGCCTTTCTGTGAAGGGCAGATGATACGAAACAACTTCTCTGAGGATTGACTGCTGTGTCATCAATATAGACCATCCACAGTTTATGGTGTAGACAAGTATCTAACTCAACAACATCATACCTCATTTCTCAGATGGGGGTTCATCAGACAAAACTGATTTTCTGTGGTCTAATGTCAGTCTTTCTGGGGATTCTTGAACCATAACTACACCACTACTTTCAAACAGGGTCAGCCCACATTCTGTCCTTCTGTGAGGTCAGACCCACAAACATCCAAATGTCAGGCCACATTTCCTGTTCTGATTTCATATCCATTAATTCTCTGTTCTACCTTTTTCATCATTAGCGCTGCGAAGCCACCTGGGTTGTCGGTTTGTATATCATCTATTATTTCCCCTCTATATTCCCTTCCTCCCGCATGAGCACAGTGGAAAACAAACAGACGCTCATTAGCTTGTGTGACCCGTTGGTGGTAAACAGGCTTATTTCCACATGAGTGCAGTGCGAGAATGGATTCCACCGGGACAGTCGAGGTAGGTGGGCCCGCCGGCTGCCTTCGTGGGGACTTTAATAGGGACTTAACAAATGCAAGTGGACAGGCACAACATTCTCTGGCACAGGGAGGTCATGTTGGTACAGTGAGCACTTGTTAGAGGGTGACTCACTGTATTTGGACTCTTGGGTGGCCACTGATATTCACTTCATTTTTAATGTGCGTTTTTTTCCCCTCTGTGCTAATTGTGACGGATGCCGAGTGCTGTCTGCCAGAGCTGAGGTAATGTGTGGCGTTCAAATAATGCCTCTGTGCTCTGTGAAGTGAAGTGATGAAAGCGGCCTGTAATTACAGGGATAATCAAAACTGTCAGGGGCTCTTCTATGGGTGGTTTTGTTTACTGTCTGCTTCTCTCACAGCATCACAAGCCGCTGGCCCTCCACTTCCTCAGCCTGGGCCTCAGACCTCAAAAGACCATTGCAACTGTACCTGGCTGTGCCTCAAACAGAGTAAAGGTCAGTGTGATGAGATGAGTTGTTTTAAAATCTCCATATTTGAGTGGCGCAACTTTACCTGCTCACACGACTACATGACTTTATTTCCCCTCTTAGTTTTGTGGCCTTTTTTTTGGAGCTCAATGGTGAAAAAAGGAATAGGCCTACATTAATATTTTCAGAGTGTTCTAGCAAATACTTTTTTTTACGTTTTACACCTCCCTCTTGTTTTTTTATTTTACTCTAGATTATAAGCCTGAAGTTAGTCCCGCTCCCCGCAAGATGGCAGCATTTCGGTGTCTTCTTAGAGGAAACCCAGAACCCAATGTTGTAGTTGCTACCTATGGTTTCCACCAAGCTCCACAAGACGTGATTGCATGATGGATCTGAGCGGCTGTTTATTTAAAAGAAATGTTCAATGTTATTTGTTAAAAATCCTCCATATGTTCTGTAACCCTAAAGTGGTTTTATTTGAGTACATTTTGAATTATGTCTTGATTTCTATGATATAACATTACAAGGCATGACGTAGGTCTATATTATGGAACATTAATGAAAGTCAAATAACCATAGCATAATATAAACACAGCTATGATCACGTATTATTATTTATGTCAACCAATGAGACAGATATAATACAGACACGTGTAGGTTAATTAATGACATTTAAATACGGAGTGGCATTTGTATCATATGTGAAGGACACTACATAGCCCTACGTTTAAAAACAGGCACACCTGTGTCTGCGTGGATTGGTGAAGAAATTAATTACAGGTGGTGCAGACAGACACGATCTTTGTATAGGCAGCCCTCCACGGTGTATTTGTGAGCAGCAAAACAACCCTGATCCTGGATCCGCATCCCGGATTTCCTTCACACCACGTCGTAAACGGAGTCGCTACGGCGGTGAGCAGAGAGGGGAAGGAGGCGCTGAGGACTCACTCTGTCTACCTTTTTGTCGATATGTTATGGTGATGATTAATGAAAAGATTCCCACATTAATGCTTCAGTCAAGCTGGACAGACACGTTTGTTTATGGGCTACAGGCAGATTAATGACGGTCCACTTTGTAGCTCAGGGTCTGGCGTTAATGTAGAAGGGAAGATGGCGTAGGGAAATGGTCCTGTGTTGCAAATAATAAAGAAATGAGACGTGGTGTCTTCGCAAATATCGCCTACAGGTTGTTCTCTCAACGATACTGTTAAACCCACAGACATAAAACTGACATTCTTGTGTTGGTACCAGACTAGTCACTATGGTAACTGCCGTCCTATGGTGGCGAAACTGCAGTAAGAGCGACGCCCACTTTCAGAGACCTGAAGGCGGTACACAAGACCGAGTGATTCATCCTCAGAAACAGAGACGATCTCTGCGCACGGCGCCGTGTTTATAGTGAACACGGCGGACCGCAGACTGATCGAAGGAGTCTGTGCGTAAACCTGTACATTAATCTGTCTAACTGCGCTACCTGTTCAGCTATCTATCGATGGAGGACATCAGATAACCGAAGGACTTGACGTAAACCGGAGCAAAAAGGTCAAATACTGAATTTTGCGTTGATATGAAGGTGAATTACAGCTACCAAAACAACGCGGTGAGTGTGTGCATGATGAGTGGCTGAGGAGGAGGAGAAGAAGGAGGCTGCGGTCTGAAACCAGATTTTATCCTGGATATTTCGAAACCATCGTCGTGTCGCCTACACGCTGGGGGTTTGTGTATCGATCAAATATGCTATTATAATCCTGGAAGGTCTATTTCCATCCCAATTTTAACGGGGTTTGACCAGTTGTCTGCTTCCCGAGGATCCTCCAGCGGCGGGACGTTGAACGTTTTTTCCTCCAGACATGGAGTGTGAAGATGCGGATTACAGAGGAATCCCCACCGCTAGTTTAGCCGCATTGGTTTCATTATACACATAAACGCGGCGTCGTTTTTGGCAGGAATAAACTGAACTATGAGTAACGTTACATATTTTCTGGCGAGAGGAATAAATCGGTGATTCTGGAGCACGATTGGACTCCCATTAGGAAACGTGAGAAAACTACCCTGCTAACCTGTATGTAGTTGCTATTAGCTCCATTAGCCGGCTAACAGCTAAAAGGTGCTGGCTGGATATTTACCCAAAAAAAGAGGCTTTTTAATAATTCTGACAAGGTTTCGACCTCGTTTCCTCCCCTCAACACACACATTCATAGGATTTTGGAGGATTTACTCATCCAGGAATGAGGTCTCGAATGGAAAGGAGCCGCTTGACCTTGTTTTGGGGTTTGATGCTGGGTCTGTCGTCCTGCCTCCGGCCCGCCACCGCAGAGAGTAAGTAATGCTAGTACTCCACACACACTACTACACACCAGTAAGTTACTACTCAAACACGGGACATAAGGTTAGCTTTGGTTACAGTGAAAACACCATATTTTCTCTTAACATGGTAGTACGACACAATGTTTTTTTTTTGACAATTTACATATTAAAGTTCTGCGTTTATGGCAAAAATATCAGAAATATATAGGTTTTTTTAATAGTTTATGGAGAATAATATATCTATCCGTATATGGTTATAGGATAACGTTGATAAAATATTTGAATTTACGTTAATCCTACTGTGTGCATTACACAGTGTTGTACTTTATGTTTATGGAGGAAATATTTTAACTTGGTGGGGAAAGCATTTAACATGTTGATCTGTTAGTAGTGCAAATACTTGTGGCTTCAGTAAATACTGTGATATACATTGTAGAAAGTCCAGCTGTAATTAGAAACACACCACAAACAATGAGTCAGTTGTTAAGTGTGTTGGTAAATACATTACCATGACTCAGCCAGTGGAGAAAGTCAGCTGAGCTATATATAAATCACATTGTCAACTCTGAGTCAGTGTGGTGAATTAGAGTCAACAAAAAGTGGAACGTATCTATGATCTCAACAGAAAACTGCAAACACAAATAGGATTTGGGAAATCAAAAGGTAGGTAATTCTGTGAGCCTGTCTTCCTCTACATCCAAAAATGTGATACCGGTATATTGTTTTAAAACAGAAGTGAGAATAAGTTCTGCAATGTGTGTGTGCACACACAAGTGCCTGCTTGTTCCTTGACAAATGCAACCCTGTATATGCTTTAGTGGATATTTCAACACAAAATAAACTAGCACACATAGACACACGCGTTTGCACACACGTAATATTTATTTTAGGTCACAGGAAGTGTCAGAGCATTGAACTCTGTCTAAAGGTGTCACTGTGATTTTTATTTTTATTCTCCTTTACTTAACAAACCTGGGGATACCTTGTCTGCTGCAGATGCGATGATCAGGCGCAGCAGCATTCTCCCATCAGGCAAATGATGAGAACCACAGACGGGCGAGGTTATAGGTTGTAGTTAAATTATAATCCATGGACGTAAACTGTACTTATTTGAAACTTTTGACAGAACTTTGAGAAGCACCAGTTGGTACCGCACAGGTGGTTTAGTGCAAGAAGTGGGACTTTCTACTAACAAACTGCTGTATGGTAACATATTGAAGCTTCTGTTAGCTTGTAAACCTTAAAATTTAATGAATTTAAAGCTTCTATATTTATTCAGATTTTCTTTTTATGTGTTGGCACCTGCATTTTTTCCATGTCTCCAGCTATACTGTAAACTAGGCTTCCTGATTCATCCCATTCATCATGACATGTTGGGGAGGGGTGGGTCGGGGGCTTGAACCAGGGTCTGGGTTTTAAAATAGAACAAGCCAAAGTACATTCGGACGCAAAACAGACTAAGTTCTGTTGATTGGAAAGACTGAGGAGCTTGTGAACTGTGTGTCATGGGGTTTACTGTTAGCCCCAGTGGTCACAGGACAAACCTGGGAGCAGCAGAGACGTTCTCCCATCGAAATCCTACATTTATTCTCACTCCAGTGGGGAGCCGTCTAAAGGTTCCTTGTGTAGCTAAACTCTTAGCATTCCAGCTGCTTTGCTGTATCAGTTGGGACTAATGGGCAGCTGGCAGGCTTGAGTTAACCAGGTTCAGCTCTGTTGCTGCAGACAAAGCTGTTCAGATGAACCCATAGACTGTATAAAACAGGGACTTAGTGGCTGTGACGTCGCCCATAGGTTTCTGAAGTGTTGTTGTGAAGCTCTGTGTGGGCTGCTGAGGTTCAGGCAGTTGCTATCTTGGCACTGCTTGACTCCAGCTAATGCAAAAATGGGCTAGAGGTGGAGCTGAGGCGGGCCGAATGAAGCCTGGTTACTGAGCCACCTAACAGCTAGCCACCTGAGAGGACACCCACCTGTCCCTGAAAGCAGCTACATCCTCAACTATGCGTAACTTCAATGTCCTTAAACGATTGAGTTATATAAAAATTTCCCCCGCACAGCTGTCATGAACGGGGAAATTAGCAATAGAGACCAAAACCGTTTTTTGTACCAGGCTGTAAAGATGTTTATTTTTCTGCTGTACAGTTTTAACATGGGGGTTAATGGATATCAACTCACTTTGGGAGCCAGCCTCAAGTGGCCATTTGATGAACTGCCGTTTTGTGTTTGTTTGTTTGTTTGTTTGTTTGTTTATTTATTTATTTATTTATTTATTTATTTATTTATTTATACAGCCCTGGAGGTACCGCTTGGTTGAACCAAACAAGTTTTATCTGTCACGAATGATCTTTTGCTAAAGCTTCCCAGCACATTATTTTCTTCTCACCTTGCCTCTCATGTGGAAAAGTATTCATGAATACATTCTCCCCCTCGGGCAGTCTGTCATTTACAAGCTGGAAATGAGGAGTAAACAGACTTGCTGCAGTCTAGTGGCAGTGTTTTAAGCACCAGCTTAGAGTATTGTTTCCTATTTCTTGTCTTATGGGGCTTTTAGTGGATTTCCTGTGATTGTCTGCAGATAGTCTGGGCGCTGCAGCCAGCTGGGAAAAGGTTATCAAAAGTAAACATGTGATTTGGAGGTTCATCAAAGCTGCAGAGATATGCTTGTGTACTCAGCTGTTTAAAATGTGTCAGTGTAAAAGCAGAGGGAGGGGGAGTTATTAAGCTGTTACACCTGCTATTGGTGTTTTCACTTAGCTGGCAAACAAGATTTAAATTTTGACCCCAAAAAATTTGTTTAGTATCTTCGGGATCAGTTCCCATGAAAGTGAGGCCACAGAGGGTGAAGTGTCGAGGCTGTGGGGACGTAACATCTGTAGACGGTGTGTCTTTTTACAGGCACGGGTGTTGGGATTGTATTAACAGGTATGCAGCTCGCTAAGGGCTGCTGACAGTGTGTACTGACAAGTAGATTACAGAGAAAGACATACCCACCGTACAAGCACACTGCCTGCCTTAAATCACACCAAAGGCATTTTATGATGGCTTACCAAAAGGCTCTCACATCTTCTCTAGAGAAGACTTAAGCTCTCTGCAGAATTGGCCTAAAAGCCAAAGGTTTTTAATCCTGTATTTTACGTGAGAACCAAATTATCCTCAATTAAAATGCCAAATGGAAAGAAAGCAACTTGAACAGATTTTTAGCATGGCACCTGTACAGCCACCCCCCCAGTGCTGGTTTACATAAACTCAAATGAATCCCGCATCTTTAGTAATTGAAGTTCATGGACAGGAGACATCAGCAGACACTTGGTGTCTTCCCTAGTGATGACCTGTAGTGCAGCCACCGTCACTTGTTGCTTCATGTTCTACATGCAGGACATATCCTATTTAACCAAAATGTTAAATTGGATTTACTCATAAAGCCCATTGATAGGCCACTATTACAATCTGAAGGATGAATAAGAAAGGGCGTTCTCTGACCTGCACTTTAGGATTGCTGTGACATGAGGGATTTTTAATAGCCATTTCATGCAGGAGAAGTTGACCTGTGTCATTGTGTTAGTGTGATGTGAGTATAGAAAAGTTGCTGTCTTTAGTGAAACTTAGTTTTAACACATCTTTTAGTGTTTTTCATGGTGGAGATTTCTTAATGTACAATATCTTTCTGAAAAATAGCTCAACATTTCCTTTAGTTCTCCAATTGGAAAAGTACACATAAAGTTTCTAAATTAATTATTGTCTTATATTGAACTATTGTCTCAATCTGTCTGTTTTGTTTATAGTGTGTACATATGTGTTCTCTATACTGTACCCTGTGTTTGATTTTATTACTGTATTATTGTATAAGTAAGCACATCGCGAGCATTGTACAATCCAAGAGAATTCCTCGTATGTGTGCAGACACCTGTCAATAAAGCTAAATCTGATTCTGAAATGTTGGTAGAAAATATTACCTCCGTCATCAAAAGGAGACTGATCACTATAAAGGTGACTGTGTGTTGTTTTCTTTTATCACTTACCTGCAGCTTGCATTGTGTCTTAGCACCTTTCTTGCTTTGTGTAACTGACTCTAGAGCTGCTATTCAGTGAAGAGTTTAGATCCATTGAGCTGCGTGACTAAAAGCTCTAAGTTTGTTAGATGTATAAGAGTATGTTCATGTCATGTTCAAGAGTATCAGTCACGGTTAACAGTCTTGTTTATTTGAGGATGAAGACAAATATTTTGATATTTAGAAACAGCAATCAATAATCATTTAAATTAATCTTTTACGGTTCTGATCCTTAAGTAAATTATTACCGATTGTTGAAGCTAAAATCAGAACATTTTTTTTTCTTTTTGACAATATAAAATGGTGATAGCTGTGTGTAGCTGGTAAGTTAAGAGACCTTTACCCGTAGTGTGTTGTGTGTCATGTTGTGCTACGGTGTCAAACCGCATAAAGAGGTCTGGGGAAACTTCCCTTTGCCAGCAGAACGGTTTAGGGTGTTCTTTTGGAAATTAAACTTTGTTCCAACTCTGTAGCAGTGTGGTTTTAGAAGAAACCCCACATCTGTCTTTGGGGAGCTACAGATTTTGATATTGGTACTGTCTGTAACTGATCTCACAGTGTCCTGCATTGAGTTATTTACTGATCTTGCATGTTCACATTTCACATCAGAATGGATTTACAAAGCATACTTCATCGCCTTATTGCAATTTGTTTGGACATTAAAAACAGCACTATGCATTAATTATGACAAGTCTATTACAAGTCTATTACTTATTTTCTTAGATTATACAGTGATGTGTACAGCCCGGGGGCACGACATCTAGCGTGGGAATATGGATAGCTGGCGGTACATTGCTTAATTTACACTCATTAAACCTTCAATACCAGCTCTAATGCTAAATTATAAAATGTTGTAATTAAGAAAACAACTAATTGTCTCTCTCAAACCTCTCTGCATCTCATTCATACAGTAAAACTTTATAGACCCGCATAAAAGTAGTAGTGTGACAACCTGTTAGCTGGTAGGTGTGAGTTTTCCATGACTCACTGCCCTCCAGCTTTTGAAGTCTAAATCCTCCTCACAGTGATGTGCGATAATGGCCTCCATGTTTTTGTGGGTGCTGCTGGGGCTTCAGGCTAAGTATTGTTTAGAGGCATGGCACACAGGTGGGAGTAAAAGTTGGAAAGGCAAACCGGTGGAGTGTTTGCCATCACCGATGGCCACCGCCATGTTTTATCAAAGTTTTCCTGATGTGGGTTCGGATTATTCAGAGGCCACACAGAATTCAAAGCAGGGTCTTTTTTTTTTTAAATAACTTTTCTTTTGTAGTTGTTTTGGTTCAGTGTATTTCTTTGTCTAAATAGAATCAGTGTAACTGTCTCAGGAAATAACAAAGTACTACTCAAGAGGTTATAAACCAAACCAATATAAACACATCTATTTTACACTGAACATAAAAAATGCATAAATGCAGGTTTTTACAATTTGTTCACATCAAAGGGCAGCCAGCTCTCCTTTTGTTGTCTGTCCTTTGATCAAAGGCCCAGACACTTCTGTAGTAGATAACTCTGCAGTTCACTGGATTGTAGTTTATGCAAAGACACAGGATGAGACTTTTTCCTGGAGGGGGCGCTACACTGCAGTTACAGCTGCTGTTTTTATCCATGTTAACATCATGGCTCTATTGATGGCATCTGTCAGTCTGTCTGTTGGTTGGTCCGCTGCTACGGTCTAAAGTAAAATACCTAAAAAGCTATTAGACAGATGGCTGTGACATTTTACACAGACATTCATGGTTCCCACGGGATAAATTCTACTGACGCTGGTGAGTTTGGGCTTCGCACCTGCTGGCTAGGTTGTAATGAAATTTAGCACTGAGCTTCGTGGGCTTTCATCAAGCCCCATCATAAGGTCAAAATTTAAACTATATTTTTGCAGATTTCAAGTTTAATCACGTTACCACCAGCGTCAGCTGTACATTGGGTTTTCGTGATAACTAGCAAATGTTAGCATGCTAAAATAAGGGAGCGAACATGGCAAACATTAAACCTGCTAAACCTCAACGTGTTGGTATTTTCACTACGAGCATTTTAGCATGGTGGCGTCAGCATTCAGCACAAAGCACCGCTGTGCCTCACAGAGCTGCCGGCTTGGCTGTAGACTCTTGTTTCATGAGGAATGATGCTGCCATTGTACTTAAGAACCTCCTCCATGATTAATTTTGTCTTTCAATGGACAGTGTGTACATGTTTTACGCATAGTGACTTTCATAGTAGTTTCCTGCCTTTAATGTCACCTGTATTATGAAAGCTTGATAAGAGCAGATAGCGGTATGAAAAACTGTGAACACAAGAGCAACTGTAGCCTGAAGGCAGAGCAATGTAAACTTTATTATGCTGTTAGCCTAAGCTTTGTTAGAATCTGACTCAAGTATTTACTTTGTCGCGCCACGTGAAGTTGACATTGAAAATGAGAAGTGCAAGGCAAACATGTTCTGTCATCAACACCGCAGCTTAAGTGTGCAGTCAATATTACAAATACGTATTGAATAAACCTGTCTTTGTAAGTATCCCTGTTTCAGAAGTCGAGAACATTGTTTTATATGTTGTTACATTTAACAGTTGTTGAAATCTCCAGATCATCTGTAAGAACGTATTCTCTTGTAATTGTTGTGCTGCTGAGCTTTAAAAGAACACGCATGTTTGATTTAGCCAAGATCTCATATTGTGATGATGTAACTGTTATGATCCCTGTGGAGGATAATGCAGATTATGACCCCTCACCTTGTCCTTTCTTTCCCTTCCCCTGCAGTCTGTGGCCCCAGCATCGACATCGGCAACGACATCAGCGAATTCAGGCGTTTGGAGAATTGTACAGTGGTGGAGGGCTACTTGCAGATCCTCCTCATTGGTGACAAAAACAACAACAACACCAACAACCAGGAAGTCTTCCGCTCCCTCAGCTTCCCCAAACTGACCATGATCACCGACTACCTGCTGCTTTTTCGCGTATCCAGCCTGGACAGCCTGAGCACGCTCTTTCCCAACCTCGCCGTCATACGCGGACGCAACCTCTTCTACAACTACGCTCTCGTGATCTTTGAGATGACGAGCCTGAAGGACATCGGCCTGTACAACCTGAGGAACATCACCCGCGGCGCCATCCGCATTGAGAAGAACCCTGAGCTCTGCTACTTGGACTCCATCGACTGGTCCCTCATCCTGGACGCCGAGTTCAACAATTACATCGCTGGGAACAAGCAGTCCAAGGAGTGCAGTGACGTGTGTCCGGGCATCATGGAGAACAACCCCCAGTGCAGAAAGACAATGTTCAACAACAACTACAACTACCGCTGCTGGAATTCCAACCACTGCCAGAAAGGTAAGCTGACTGTCACACGTGATAGCTCATCAGGGGTTTGAATTGCAAATAGATTGTGCAGACAGTCCTAGCCTTTGGCCTGATTTGTGTAGATGTGAATTTGGGAGTGTAATGAACGGTGCTGTGCCTACAGCTGTGGCCTGCTACCTGTCACTTTAACTGCTTTAGCTGTTGTGTTTTGGCTGGGAGGAAGCAGGGGGGGTGCTGTTATGCATGATTGACTTTGTCTGCAGATCTCAGGTGTTTATCCAAGTTAAGGAAACATGAAGAAAGAGCACAGTGGGGAGGTATCAGTTAAAGGGTAACTTGTGTATTGTTCAACCTGGATCCTATTTACCTCTGTTTTTGTGACTCGTGAGAACAAGATTTGTTTAAATTGTTCCAGTATTGAGCGAGCGTGCTCTAGTCGGCAGCAGCAAAACAACAACATGTAAAAAAACAGAACTTCGCCTTTTAAGACCGCAGTTTTGCCTCAGCCCATGTCATTGTTGATCAAGGTTTTCTGATGTGAGCAACTACTGACTGTGAAATATCAACATCTCTTTACTTAAATACACAAATACATCTTGTATTTTCCAGTGGTTACCTGTAGTTTATTTAATTTTTATATAACCAGGAAGTTCCCTGAGATTAAAATCTCTTTTTGGAGGGAGACCTGGCCATAATAGCACACCATTATAAGGTTACAAACATGATTAAATTGAGCATGTCAAAAGCATACAAGAGACAACAGATATAAATACCAGTTTAGGAATAGATATTGCACGATTGAGTTACAGTTTTGTTTTTTTTAAACCAGAGCTTTATATTTTTAGAGGGACACAAAATCATTGAAGTGTAGTGTGTTCTGAAGGTTATTCCATGACCAGGAGGCAAAATAGAAGAAAGCAGCTTAACCAAGTTCTGAGCAAATCCCGAGTACCTGGCGGAGCAGCCGTGTAATGGTGCAAAAATTATAATAGCCGTTGGTGAGTGATTGTAGATTTACGCACATATGAAGGGAGTTTACCTAGTATGGCTTTGTAAATAACAATATACCAATGCTGTTGCTGTCTGTTTAGGCTTAAAGGAGACTGGATCAGAAAGTACACACTGACATATACGGGACAAGAAGTTGGATATAAAGTAGTAACGCTGCAGCTCGCATGTGTCTTGTGGCGCTTATTCGGTGCCATGAAAGTTCACTTCAAATGTTCTCATCTGCCTCAACAAACTGAATTAGAGGGGTAAATGCCCCAGAGATTAATTAAACTACTCCAGGCACGGTGGGTGTGAACTCTGTGAACTTTAATTTTGTGTTTACGACTGCAGCGTTTTAGATGACTTGTTTTGCTGGTGTGTTTCAAACGATGTGTTTTGGCTGATTGTGTGTATGTGTGTGTGTGTGTGTGTGGCTGAATTGTTTCCCTGGTGACTGGCGTCTTGCTGCAGACTCAGCATGTTGATGTTTTCAGTCTTGTGACATGGAACTGTCGCAGCACTGGCCTGGATTGCATGCATGTACTCTCACTCACACACACATACTCATACTGTGTGATGCAGGCATGCACAAATGTAAACAGACTTATTACAGAGATGTAAATATGTCTTAGCATGCATCTGGTCAGTTTTGTGGGTTGTTGGAGTGGCAGAGTGTGCGCATGCTGGAGGAAAAAGGCCAGGGAGTGGAATATGTTGGAGGAAGACATGTTGGATGGATGGAGGAGCAGAGCTCTGTGCTGTTTATCATTTCTCTCGTCAGCAAGAAAACGCTATAGAGCTCAACAATAACTTCTAGACCCCTCCTCTCCTCTTTTGCCATGTTTGTGCCAATGGACAATGTTTTTTCATCCAATTTGACACAATATCTATCCAGATAATTTTTTAACCTGTCCTCATATGGATGGTGACCTAGTGAATCCACCATACGCCCTTATGTACAGTTGTGGCTTCACATGCGAGAAGGCCACACGTCTTCCATGAACTTAGCAAAAGCCGAGAGCTGTATTGCTTGGACAAAGAACTCCACGATTTATTAGGACTTTGCTTTATTAAATTTTATTCTCTTTAGTGTCTAATTGTATCGTCAACCAAATAAGCTGTTAACATTACAAGCAACTTTGGTGGTCCTGATATTGCAGCTTGTAGGCTGTCACTTCCTCTGCTAGAACACGGCTGTACAGTTAGTAAAGTTATCAGACTGTTATGGTAATAATATTGACACAAATGAGGAAATATTGACATAACTGAATTGTGTCAATATATAGCAGTTCTTCAGTCAGTGACGTGGGGGTCAAGTGTAACGCCGCCTTACATAACAGTATTTTCTCCTGATAAAAGGCCATCTTTCGGTCTCCACTCTGTTGAGACCAGACTAAAAACATGTTTTTCAAAAGGTGGTGGCTGTGAAGGGCAGGAAACAGATTTGGATATTATTTTTAGTCAACAACTAATACTAAATGCCTTGGCTAGTAATGCGTCTGTTCCAGTTCTGCTATTACCATTTCTTTAACTTCTACCTTAACTGCTAAGCCATCTCTTGCTGCTAGTATAACTACTATACTACTACTCCCAGCATTCACTAATTTACTGCAGCTACTAACACCACTGTTGATACTACTACAAGTACTAGTGCTGGGGAAGCTGTATGATGCCAGAGCCTAACATATACTACATTATTACAATTAACTGGTGCCAGCACAGTTAAAGTGGTGTGTCTGGGGGGGCTTTTCTTTTAATTTTAGAAATGATATTCTGTAAACTCAGATGTAGGCCCTTTCCTACGACATGGGGGTCCAGATAACATCAGCACACTTTCCCCAAAAGCCTCATGGTTGCACTTTTGTCCCCTGGCCTTATCTCAGGACCTGACTAACTGCACAGGCACTTTTAGGCATGACTAATGTGTTTGTGTTCAGTTAGCATCCGCCCGTCCTAAAGGTTGGCGTCTTTTTTTAAGCCAGTTTAAGTAGACTGGATATAGAAGAAGTGGAGAATGACCCTGTGAGGACGCATAAGCAGTCAACCGGGCTCCAGAGGGAGTGTGCCAGCCGGGGCAAATGGGCCATCATCTGCCGCTGCCTTTAAACAGAACTGATCTCAGACAACATGAGCTCTACTGCCCTCACTGCAGAGACTGCATTGCTGTGCTGTTTATTAGGTAGTTTATTGGAGAAGTCTGCTCATAGTAAAGCCGGGCTTCATTAAAGCGAGGATGGCCGATAGCTGGAGTAGTTCATCTCAATGACCAAACAGTGTTTATTCCCTCAAATTGTTGTCTGGCGGCTCCAGTACCTGCAGATCAGAGGCGGTTTATATGTATGCTCTACAGTCATCTTGATATTGTAGCTTGAAGGCTTTCACTTCCTGGACTTGGGGCCAGAGTAGAACACGGCTGTACAGTTAGTGGAGTTATCTGACTACTAGTATTTCCTTATTTGCTTCAGTATTAGAACCATAACAGTGTCTACATAGCAGTCCTTCAAGCAGCTGGTGGTATGGGGGTCAAGTGTAACAGCGCTGTACAGAAACAGTAGTTTCTCCTGCTAAAGGCCATCTTTCTGTCTGAACTCTGTTGAGACTAGACTAAAAACATGGTGTCTTTCAGAGGGCGGTGGCTGTGAAGGGCAGGAAATAGATTTGGATATTATTTTTAAACAGCTAATACTAAAAGTCTGCTTGTTGTTAATTATCATTAAAGCAAGGAAGGCCGATAGCTGGAGTAGTTCATCCAAGTTGACCAAATTGTGTTTATAAGTTGTTGTCTGGCGCCTCCAGTACCTGCAGATCAGAGGATGTTTATATGTATGCTGTACAGCCCTGTGTGTTAGTAGTATGTGAGCAGTACAAATAGTAAAGCCTTTTGCTGCTATACTTAAGACCGCGTCTGTTTACATGATTTGTACCAGCTGCATCAAACACAAAGGACCATATGATGATAACGTCCTATATCGAACTTCTGTAACCTTATCAGAGATGTATTGTTTGAATGTGTGCCTTGCTCACAGGCCTTCTGCTGTGCTGGCATGAGAGTCAACTTTGTATTCAGAGGCATTTTATTTCCAGACCCGACCATTCATCAGATCAATAAATGACGGAAGCGACGGAAAGTGCTCGCCCTGTTTTCATTGAGTTAATATAAAGGACATGCTTTCAGCCCTGAACTCATTCATAAAACTGTCGGAGGGAAAAAAGAGGGTTCAAAGCCCGTTTCCTTCTCTGGGAAAGTGGAGTGTTTTTCAGTCGTGGTGGAGGGGGCTGCATTCTCTCATGTTTACTTCCCCCATTTGTGTTTTGGAGTCTGTGTCGGGTGTTTTGTCTTGTTCATAACTCACAGGCTTCTTCTAAAGAAGAGCCATGTTCGTGCATGCTGGGAAGCAAACACGCGGTCTCTCTCGCTCTCTCAAACACACAAATCTGCACACACGCTCACACATTGAACAGCATGGGGGATGTTTTTCCGGTGCTTTGTATGGTCTAAGGAGATGAAAGCACATCATTAAAGTACAAAGCAGGTCTTCAGGGATTTACTGGAAGGAATTTTTGTCTTTTGTTAACCCCTGGTTGAAGGAATTACACATTAAAGTAAAAGTGTTGTCTTCAGGGTCTTTGGTCAGTCAGTCACTAAATTAATTTACTTTACTTGACTTGTCCGCGTTTGCTCATTTATATTTAGAGTCATTTAGTTGACGATATCCGGATGAGACGCGTGAATTCATTTTTTCTCTCTCTCTAGAAGTTGTTAAAAGACCAAGTAATGAGCATTTGCACACAATTATAATGTTTATGTTCATGTTTGAATTATCTATTGTTGTGTCGTTGTTGAACAAAATCTATACTGTATGGGAGAACGTAGTCGGTTGTTGTTTTATTGTGAATGGTGGCATTGCAAGTCAAGATAAGAATCAAGTATGGGAGCACATTTCTCAACTCAATGCCTTTTTATGTGGGAAGTTTCTGACTTGAGCGACTTCTAGTGGTATTTACAAAAAAGACATTGGCGCACGGCTAACCCCTTTAGCCCCACCACCATAACATTATTCTTCTGTCTAAAATGTAACTTTAAAGAGAAGTGTTTGGGTGAGTGGGAAAGGGCTGGGATATGGCCTCTAAAAAATGTTTTCTGCCTGAAGTTCTGCCACGTGCTTCTTTTGTTAGATAGCTAGATATATAACACATTTGTCTGGAACCAATAGAAGGGCATACATCACGTTGTTTGCTAACAGAACAATCCGTTTATCAGTTTACAGTTTAACTGGGATGTGAAAACGTTGCTCTGGACTGACTCAAAGTTCTTGATCATAATAAAAGGTACAAAACATTTAGATTCTTAACATTCCAACGGCTGGTAGATGTAGGATTATAATCAAAATAACTCCAATTTGGATGTAAACAACTATGATAGCTTGTATTCATATTAGCCGCTGAACTCTGACTTTTCAAGTGACACCAAATTCGACACAATAGGAGCACATGTCCCTTTCACAGCCTATAATAGCCAACGAGAGCCTGCGCTGTAAGGAAGGCCCGGCAACATAGCTCAAAAAGTTGTCCCGTGTATCATCAGCCTAAAATATTTACTTTTCATGGTATTGGTATGAAATTTAAACTAGCACTAGGTAAGGCTTTATGCCATTTTCCAGCCTATAAGTCCCAGCTGTAGTTGTCTGCATGCATGTGTTAGCAAGCATTTTCACTCAATTCCAGTAGCACTTACAGTGATTCTGACTTTCAGGTTAGACACTCCCGAGTGTTATCTTTCAGAGAAGCATGCAAACCATGCATTTAGTCCAAATGGTTCAAGAACTACATTCAATTTATTTTGGATATACCTTGGATAGGTGTTTTACATAAATTTTACAGGAATGGTAAGAGTTTAAACATTGCTAACGTGACTGAAGTTGCTCCGCCTCACTGTAAATCACAGTAGCGACCAGGTTGTTGTAGGGCTGGGCGATATATCGGTATAATGAGGTATACCGATATAATTTCAAAAGATATAAAATTAGACAATACCGTTCATACCAATTGTTTGATGTTGAGGTAATTAGTATGTTTCCGTAAATTCCTGCCAGCGTTTGGTCCTCTCTCCCTCACCGCGCAGCCTTGCCCCTCCCTCTGCGTCTGTTATCTAAACTCTCTAACAATGGAGGGAGACAGAGCAGAGGTACGTTAGTCGGCCGACTCCGCCAGATATTTGGCATGCTAGATATCTGCCAGATGTCATTGATGTGTCAGAAATGTGTCAGGGAGCTGTTTAGATGTGTCATTGAGTAGTTCACACCGACTGGCGACCGCCGATCAACCTCTGATTTACCCCCGATCACAGCCTGACGGTCTCTGAGCTCGCCGAGTGGCAAATTGGGCTAAAAATCGTGTAGTGTGAACTAGACTTTAGGTCTGTGAGTGAAGGGAAAGGAGGCAGATTCAATTACAGCTAAATAAGATGTAGAATGAAGTATAGTTAAAACGGTGAAATAAGAAACAAGCTACTACAATAGTAAAAACATGCCCACACCAAGCCTACTTAGCAGAAATTACTGATCAGTATTCAGACTAAAAGTACCGGGATATGACCTTTTGGTCCATATCGCCCAGCCCTAGGTTGTTGCTTAATGTTTTTTAATCGTACCCACTTTTGATTCCAGCTCTTCCTCTGTGTTTCCTGTCTCAGCTATCAAATAAAGGTAAAATTCCCCAAAAATAATCTGTTAAAAAATCCAGTGTCAGTCAGGCCTTATTTTGAACTCTATTAAAACAATATGCTTGTTTCCAGCATCAACGCTGGCTTTCTGTCTTACTGTTTAACATTTGAATGGAAGCTAAGAGGTGTGTGTGTTGATTGGGGTAAATCGGGAATGAAGTCTTCCAGCAGATCTCAGCAGATCAGATTGTCAGTTTACACTCTGTGTTTTTGCATAAACAAGCGGCTGCCATGTTTTTAGATAAGTGAAAAGATCAGTGAAATTGTGCGTGTTAGCCGACATGCAGGCGACACACTATCGGCTGTCTAGCAAGATAATGCGCACGCGTGTGTGTGCGTGAGAAAGAGACCTAAGGAGGGTCAGACAGAGAGTGAGTGAGTGAGTTTTGGAGTCAGTCCCGGCCCCCTCTCCTGTTTTCTGGTTTGTTTTAGATGTGGGAGATCCAGTGTTTATTTACCCTGTGCTTCTATACTGCTGTATCTGAGGCCATTTTTAAACATATATTTTCTTAATGTTAGCTAGCCTTTCACCTCACTAATGTTTTGGGGGGTTTCTGCTGCTCTTGACCATGAATATTTCTGCTCTCTGCTACATAAGGTAGCTTGGATGGTGTTGATTTGGGCTATAAAGTGTTGGTTTGTGTTTAGAGTTTGGGACTGACACACAATAGCTGCATTGATGAACGTGTTGCAATGTTTCCTGAACCAGACGTATAAAAACCTAGTTGCTTCATTGATCCTCCTTTCAACGACACTTTCTCCCTGCACTTTTTAAATACAACCAAAAGTTGGCTACTGTGTATATTCTCACCCATCATTTTTCAGTCTGTCCTCAGAGAGATCTTGCTGTAGTTGCTGTGGGTCAGATATCAACTTTAGCTGTAGTTGAATATGCTGCTTCCATACCAGAAAGAACGGAGTCTTTGCTCATATGTGGACATGTGGGTGTGTGGAAGATATGACCTAAAATAAAAATAATTATTTATTGAACTATTAACCTCAATTACAATTAATGAATGATTATTTTGTTTTAGTTTTTTTTACATTTATTCATTTAGCTGACGCTTCTATCCAAAGCGACTTACAAGTGCTATACATGTCAGAGGTCGCACGCCTCTGGAGCAACTAGGGGTTAGGTGTCTTGCTCAGGGACACATTGGTGGATGGGTCACAGTGGGGGTTTGAACCCGGGTCTCTCACACCAAAGGCATGTGTCTAATCCATTGCGCCATCACCACCCTCATAGCTCACTGAGATTTTTACTGTAAATAAGCTCAACTATTACAGGCAGGATATTTGTTTCAATTCACAGATGTCAAAAATCGATGATCTAAAGGTTACTTGATAACGTAATGTTGCATGCACGACAGAGTCATGTTACCCTATATTCGGCGCATCGCCGCTGCTGAATGAAGGACCGCCACTTCTACCATTTCCTACAATTAATTATTAATATCAATGCGGTGCCAATGATTTTCACTCTCACATTGTGCGAGCATTGCAACACAACGCTTGGCTGGCTTCCTCATTCATAAAAGGACATGTACGGGACAGGTGCTGTTATGAGAGCAGCAGAGTTAGGTTTTTTAAGGACAGTGCAATAAGTGCATGAGAGAGCAAGCAGTAGAAAGTGACTGTGAAAGCGAGTAAGTTATCAATATGGCAGTAAATGCACAGACAACTAAGACACACGCTGAAGAATGTTATAATGTAATCTGATGAGATGAAGTGGTCAGTTTTAACATATTCTTCTGGAGACACTACAATAATAAAATACAGCTTGTCTCCAAGTGGTGGCATGACACCTACATTTCCAAATGTATAGTAGTTTTCAACAGGGGAGCACCCCTGCTCATTCCCAAAGGATCTGTTTTAGCAAGCTAATCTAAAAAAAAAAAAGAACTGTGTATGACTTTTTTTGACATGATTTGCCACAAGTAATTACAGAGGCTAGTGAGAGAACACAGTGCTTCCAGTGCTTTAGCACACGTCACTGCACGTCATGATATATTAAACAGAACTGCTAAGTGTGTTGGAAGGTCAGTTATAACGTTAACGCGTTATCACATTAAGGCATTAATTAATTAACGCCGACAATTCTTTTATCGCACTTGAAAACATTATTATTATTATTATTATTTTATTTTGAAAGTCTGTTGCTCACTGGCTCTGAATACCACATACAGTCAATCCACGGGGCACAGAAGGGGTGGGATGTTAATCAGCCTGCAAATCACCCACCAAAACAAGCAGCGGAGGGAGGCTTCGGCGACTACTCTGGATGCGGCATGTGGAAGAAGTAGATAAACAATAACAAGACAAGCGATCAAATGGATAGCTCCACACTGCATGCTGATTAGTATTGGGGAAGTTGTCTATCGTAGGAATGTTCTTAAAATGACAGCGTAGTCGCTTGGTCCCGCGGGTTCTCTCAGATGATCAGACAGGAGACAGCGCTCCGGTCAGTAAACGGCAAGCGCTCCCTGGAGAGTAACTATGGCAACTGCTTCTGTGCGCTACACAGCTTTAGCCTATTTTATTTAAGTTAAAATTATAGGCTACAGAACTTTACCTGATAGGCCTTCATCTAGTTTTGTGGGGATGCTCTGCCATGTGGATTCCCTCCTGTTGATGTCCTATTTAGTGAACAGTAATAGATTCTGGAAAGTCACAAACAGCGAGGATCAGGCTCGCTTCCAATGATTTGTGCTTTGCGTTGCGTACAAAAAGTTCAAGACAATTCAATTTTGGCAGCTGCAAGGCGTGTGCATGAGCCGACCACAACCGCGACAATTTCATGGGAATGCACCCGCTTGTTGCTACATCTTGTGCTCAACCACTTCCCCTCATTCTAACAGGGACACTTGCTACTGAACATAGACTGTTTATGCTGCTCCCCGATAAAAGAAAAATGTTTGGCTGATTTGATTACATTAATGTTTAAGTGGAGATTTATAAGAGACAGTACATTGAAATTAAAAGTGCGCAATACACTACTTTAGAATTCTTTATTCAATTTTATGCATAATTATGCAATTAATCGCGATTAATCACAAGAAAATCATGCGATTAATCGTGATTAAAAATTTCAATTTCAGTTGTTGCCGAGCGCTACTATCTAAACAACAAAACTGACCAGGTCTGTTTGCAGAGTGACTGGATGTGAAACAGATTTCAGATTCGGCTACAAGCCGCCTAACAGCAATGTGGTATCCACAGTAGTGGAGTGTTGTGATGACAAATGCATGAGATGAGGGCTGAGCAATAAAACAATAATGATAATTATTGTCACATTATAACAAATATTCTATGCATTTTTGATTTACGAATTAGCACTTTATTTTTCTATTAAAATATTTATGTTGAGGAAAAGGGGCTAAAAAAAGATTTTACTTAATTTTACACATGCATATTTGTTGAAAAAAGATTTTATCATAATTTTCATGAATGTTCTACCTCAGATTTGTTAAGTGATCCACTGTTTGGCATCAAGTGTTTGTCATGTTCTTAAGGTCATAAAGAATATTTAAAAAACCACAATTAACCTACTGGTTTCTTCAGCTTTCACTCACAAAGCACAAAATCTGCCTTTAAACTTGCAAGAAATAATGATTTGACATGTATCCTGGTAATTATCGCGATCAAATGACATTTTTTCTTATCTTTTTTGGCCATCCTTAGCACGAGATGGGATGGAATAAGTTAAATTTTAAATGTAAGGTCTTACAGGAGAAAAGGAGGGGAATGCAGCAAATGAGGAAAGGAATGGAGGATCTTGTGATTTACTGAGGCAGTGGGTGTTGAGGAAACACTGTAGATCAGAGCTAAAGCTTTGTTGTTCCACAAGGTGGAAGGCATCAGACTCAATTCAGTGGACAAGTTGAAATATTGTTTCTGTGCGTGTGCGTTTTAAGTAAAGGGGCTTGTTCAGTTCAGGATTTGGTCAATAATACTAATGTGTGGCTTGAGGAGTAAGGTGGCGGAGCCCAGCTCCAGCAGAGAGGTTTGGTTATCCAGACAGTCTGACTTGTGTGACCCAGTGCTTAGGGCTTAAGGAAGCCCAGTGGCTACTAGTTCCTGCTGATATCTGTCTAATCTCTACTATGATTAGCTCCACACCATCGAGTACAGACACTCACTCTGTCACTCGTTACACACACTGGTCTAAAGATTGATTAAACTGGCCTGGGTCCATGTGGTCTCTGGTCTGAAAGCGATTGAGAAATGCTCTCCCTTTCTTTAACTTTTACTTCAAAGATGTCATCAGGACATTAAAATCAGCTTTTGGTAAATCATCTTAAAATGTAATACGCATTTTAAGATGATTGACTTAGTTTTTACCAGAAAACACCTGCATTGCCTACATCAAGTTGCTGTCGCTTGCTTGTGTTGTTTCCATTCACAACATAGATTTTGACATGCAGGAACTGTGTATATATATCACAGACAACAGCTTACAAAAAGCTTACGCATCTGTGGCTGTTCCTGTGACAGCATGCTAAGCCAATAATTTTTAACATTTAACATTTATGAAGATGCAACATGTTTAGGGTTTCAGTAATGTCGTATAGACAGATCAGATGAATAGGTTGTGATAAAACTATAAACAAAAAAATAAAAACAACTGTAATGTCTTCTTTTTTGGCAGTTTCACCAGATGTGTGAAACAGATGTAAAAATGGCTTTTGGATCTTAGCCGTGGATCTAGGGCTACAATTATTTTCATTATCAATTATGCTGTGTCTACACTGAAAGCATTTCAACATTTTTTTTCAGCATTTTTCAGTCATCGGTTTCCCGCTTGTCAGAACAGATGACGAGCAACCCAAATCTTATTTTTCTTCCGTTTTACATGTGTTAGTAAGCTGCCAAAACATGGGTGACCTACACTTATAAAATAAAATAGAAGAAAACATTTTCCCCAGAGTCCAAGGTGATGTCTTCAAATGTGTTGTCTAAAACCCAAAGATATTGAGACACTAGAACCAGATGATATTTGGCAATTTTGCTTGAAAATGTTTTCTTTAAATCAAACAATTAATCAATTATCAAAGTAGTACACTTTCTTTGTCTGTCAACTAATCAATTAATCTACTAATCGTTGCAGCCCTATTAGATCTTGGTCTGGGACTCTCTTCGAAGCTGTGCAAGAAAAATGACGCAGCAGCCAGTTGTAATGTAATGTAATGTAACACAAAGTGATGAATTGTAAGTGAAAGAAGCAAAACAACATTTGTAATGTAGTAAAACTTTCAAAACCCTTAAATCATTTTCTGTCCTTTTTGAAATTGAATTTGTTTGCTTGGTTCGTGCAAAACTTTAGTTTTACATTTATGAAAATAAACACGCATTGCCCAGGCATGACTTGCCTGTATCTGTTTTTAGCATAGACTGTATGGTTTTTAGATGGTTCAACAGCAGTATACTGTATATAGTCACCATGTTGGCTGTACATAACTGCTTGTAGTTGGTGTGTGCAGCCCTCTGGTTTGAAAGCCAGGCTTTGAAACAGTCGTTCATGCCTTCTGATATATGTCAAATTAGGTTAAAGGATCAGTTCAGAGCCGCTCTTTTTGTAAGCAATCCTTAAAATGTCATAATTACAATAGAGAAGAGCTGTAAAGATTCTGAATAATGGTGATTTTGTCCTTAAAGAATTGTATTAACTGTTTTCTTGTTTTCACCAGGGATGGCAGACATTCTAAAATCAGTTATTGATTGTCAAAACTAAAATCACAACATATGATAATCCACATTGAGCCATGCACCCCTTACCCTGACCGAAAACCCATAGGCTGTCCGGCCTGGAAATTATAGGGACTGCTTTGTAAACCAGGCACATCCATGACTACTTTTAGTGAACAGTCACACCCATCCCTGGAATTCCTGGAAGAGAACATTACTGGTTTGGCTGTGTTGAAGTGCCTACTGTAATTATGTGGCCTTTAATTGTGCTCTGTTAACACCGTCAGATTGGGATGAGCTGTGGCTGGGGACAGAGACGAGTCTCTTGTTTGTGGATTTGAGACTAGCTGGAATAGTTTTTGTTAAAAAGGGTCATTTTCCGTCATTTCACTCTGCCATGTAGAAGAATTACAATTAAAGAGAGGGAGGAGAAAGACAAACTACTCTGGCCCTGTCAGAGGTTTTCTGTGCTCTACTTTATGACTAGAGTTTTGCATTATGTTTATGTGTAACGGATAGCAGCTGAAATGCAGTTTTGTTCTAGTAACATGGCAGAGAACCCTTCAGGTTAAATGAAAGATTCCACACAACTTTCAGTGCTACTACTCTCCAGCCAATTTTGGTAGTAGATGACATGGTCATCGCTATGTAGCCTACTGGCAGCCTGGTGGGACTACTCTTTGTATTTATAAAGAAATGTCTGTTGATAAAATAAAGTGAAATTGTAGTGTGTCTCTGCTTCACCTCAGGCCGAACAACGTCTCTTATCTGAGAAATAATGAGTGTATACCACGGCCTGTCGTGAGCTATTGCTTAAATATCTGCGAGTCAAAGTAAGCAAGGCCCATTGGCAAAACATCTAGGCCTGGAGTTCTGTTTGTGATGAATTGCCCAACATGTTTTTAAGGCTGCCAGAGAGGTACCGTAGGTCATGAGCACAGCCAACCAGGCCAAGCTGCCTCAAGGTCAATGGGAATCCTATAGTCTGCCTCCTTCATCCTTTCCATCAAATTCCAGGGATATTTCTCTCTTCCCGTGCCAAGCAATCACATGAGCCCAAAGACTCAGGAATGTAGACAACTCCTTGTGATGCCGCCTGTGTGTCAGTTGGTGGTGGGAGTCAACAAAATTAGGAATGGTCAAGACTTTTTAGACTCAAAGGGTTCTAACAATCTAACAGTAGCATGATATAATATAAAGAGGGATCCGGTCCAAGTGACAGTAAACTAGTGGCAGTAGGGTTGAGGATTGGGTTTATGGTGTCCGTGATATGGAAAGCTCGGGCTCAATACCATGCCCTTTTCTCCTGAACAGAAACACAGAAACATGCTGGATTTTGACTTTTTCTTGCAATCAGTCATTGTTTGGAGGATAAACATAAGAGTAAATGTTTATAACGGGTTTTGAAACTGTGAGGCAGGCCTGCCCAGGGGGGCCCCAAACAGTTTCAGGGGAGGCTCAGTGAAATGGAAGTGAGACAATATTACAAAACTTATTGCATTAGTTATCAAAATGAGATCACACATAATAGCCTACATGTGTGAGGTCAGAGATACAGTAGTAGTAGTAGTATCAGATAGTGTTGGGGAACTTCCACCCCCCATCAGTGTCAGAAACAAATATGTGCCTTAGGACAGATGTTTCTTTTTAAACTATTTGGCGTAGTCAGAAGTTATGTCAAACAGCAGTATTAGGCTATCTTGGCTCAAATGTTGAGTTTCTATGGGATCAAATGATTTAATCATCATAGGCATCATAGGAATTGAGCAAAACTTACCAAGTAAACTAAAGATGTGGTGAGGGGTGCGCTGAATCCCAAGCTTTGTCTGAGGGGAGGCCCGCAGTCTCAGACTTTGAAAGCCCCTGGTTTATAATATTTAGCAGCCAGCCAGTCACTCACTCACCAGCTTCAGATCTACCAGGGCCAGAGCTGCGTTTGATCATTTAAAATATGCAATGTCGTCGTCCTCCTTTCCCTTCAATGCATGTGTTGCTTGCATGTTACATTGCAGCAACCTATGTTCATCTTTTGCTTTTGGCTAATTTGTTTGCATTAGATGCGCTAGAAATCTGTTTTTTTTTTCTGGCAAGTTGCTTCCAATTATCTTTGTTATTTTACAACACACATGTGAAGACACACACACATCATCCTAATCTGCGTCCTTTCGTGTACATTGTATTTAGAGAGTAAGTTTTGGGTTTTTGAATGATAAAATCAAGATGTGTGTGTGAGCCCTTACCTCTGTCGCATTGCATACAGTGCCAGGGCAGCACATACACTATGATAAGGTCAAACCTTAGTCATTGGGTAAGATTTCAACAGTCTTGTTGTTTGACCTAGACATAACCCCCTAGAAGAGATATTCTCTTGTTGTGGCGATTGTTATTTCTGCAAAGCTCTTTGTCCCTCTGGAACTGTAGCCATATGTGATATCTGTCCAAATATTAACTTATCATGGAGCTGTAGGTATCAGGAAACAGCCAGTGTGATAGTTCCTTGTAACGCTCATCTGCCCTGTTATTGTCTGGCCTCTGTGGAGGCTCCGGGGACCAAAGTATTTGTTTTGTCTTTTCTTTTCCAGGTCGGTCAGCAGAGGGATGCCAGGAATTTCTTTTGTCTGTAGTTACTCTGTAGTGTCAGCTGATCTGACAGATGTTTGGTCCCAACAAGATCCGCAAGGTTAACTGTTGGCTCTGTTTAGACAAGATTATACAGAATATTTTTAATATTCTGATGTTGTTTCATATGCTGTGACTATATGGTAATTACAAGGTGTATGATTTGCCTAGACGTTCTGACAGCAAACTGTGCTGTTGAATGGCTGATAAGTCTTATTTGTTCTTGTTTTGTCGTGGATGAGGAGACTTGATAGACTTATTGGGGGAAGAAGCTGTTTAAGTTGTATATAGAAAGGTTTCTGGTTTTGCCTTTTATGATCACCAAATTAGAATAGTGTTTGCACTGTAGCTGTATGTAGGAAGCATGCTATGTCAAACATAGTCTCTCTGGGTAGAATGGAGAACAAATGGATAATGAAAACATTTTTCGTAGTGTTTACAGGAGGGAGGGATTGTGTTCTTTTTTTTTATGCACTAACACCTCATACTTGCTGGTCGAGGTAGGGGCAAGTGTGCTAACTAGGGCTGTAACTAACGATTATTTCCATTGTCGATCCATCTGTGGATTATTTACTTGATAAATCGATGAGTTGTTTGGTCTATAAAATGTCAGAAAATAGTCTATAGTCTGGAGTGTCTTGCTTTATCCACAAAAATATTCAGTTTTTTTTGTCATAGAGGAGTGAAACAAGAAGAAAATATTCACCTTTAAGGAGCTCACATCTTGCAAATTTTACTTTTCTTTCTTTAAAAAGACTCACTTAGCACACTTGCCCCTACCTCGACCACAGCATTTAATCGAATTATCAAAATAGTTGACGATCAGTTTATCTAACCACTAAATTATTAATCGTTGTAGCTGTAATGCTTCCACAGACCTGTCAGGTGCTTTGTGGCAGTAATGTCAATAAGAACAAACATTTTTGCAACAGTTGCTTCCAACTTCTAGAGCAGCAGTTCCCTACCCTTTACACCTCTGTTTATTTCAACCATTTATCCGTTACTTTTCACCAACTATTCAAACTCTTTATCTATTAATTAGTAGTGTAGACTGCCTAAACCGAGACCAAGACCAAGAGTTTTAGGAGCGGAGACCAAGTCAAGACCAAGACCAGTTCCCCATGTTACATGACACAAAATAAAATGTGGAACGAAATCATAGTACTTCTCAAATTGACCTGAAAGATCCAAATTCCCATTAAAACACCCACACACAAACACAAAGAGCTGAAATCAACTGAAGCATCTTTATTCAACACTCCTTTTCCACAATAAATGTAAAACAGTGGACACTTCAAAAATCTGAGGCAGAACATTCAAAACTATTATGAGAAAATCTTTTTTTAACAAAAAAGTAAAATCATTTTTCAGGCCCTTTTCCATAACAAAATAAACATCTAAATAGAAAAATTAAGTGCTAATTCATTTTTGATTGATTTATTGTTGGGAGCTGTATGCAGCTCACAAGTAGCTGTTAGTTACGGCGATGTAACATAATTTACACATTAGGTACATAGCTTTATGTGGCCCGTCTCAGCATTGTTTGTTAGAAGCAAAAATGTAACAAGTTGTTATCACCACGTGCCCTGTCCTCAGACTCTAACAAACTAAGTGCATTAGCTACTTCCCACAATATGTTAACTAAATTAGGTAGCTCGTGCCTGGCTAGGTGGCAAATAACTGTCAAGCAACTTTGAAGCATACAGTACACATACGTAAGCTTGCTAGCTTTGTTCATGTCACATACATATAGCGTACCATTCTTTGCTTTCTTTCTAAGTGGCAGTAAAAGTTAATAACGTGGATCCAGCATGGTGGTCTCCATATGGTGGCACTGCAGAATTTACAGATTGCTGTGTGTTTTTTGTTCGACAGAATAATTCTTTATTGTTTAGATAGCTAAATGTTATTACGAAGATTTTGCTGACGTATCCTCCCGCTCCCAGACAGCCCAGCCACAGCTTCTTTCTTTAAGTGCGTGTGAAGGAGGGCGGGGAGGGGTGACAGCCGTTAACGGTAACAACACGTTTTTAATTGTCGTTATTGTTTGCATTTGAAGCAATGCTTTTTACATCCAATCAGAGGAAGGATGTTAACAAATAAATTAGACAATGCAAAAGCAATTTATTGATATTCCCAAAGTTATGGTCTTGACTGGTCTTGAAATAAAATCTGGAGTCCGAGACGAGACCGAGACCATCTAAAAGTGGTCTTAAAACGTTCAACAAGGACAAGGATATGTGGACATATTTGTCATTAGCAACGTAGTCTGTTTTTATTAAATAAGTGGAGTTACTTCACAACCATGGGGTACTGGTTTGCTGGTTTTGTTTGGGAATCGCGTCCAGACCATTGGATCACTACAGGTATTGGCCTGTATATGCTGTCACATGACTCTGCAACAAGGAACTCTCAGGAACTACAGTCCATAGTGGTATAATATTATTGGTAGGCAGGCAGTGGGGTCTACAGAGCCCTGTGTGAGTCCCCTCTTATTGAGAGAGTCAGCCACGTCCAGCTTTTCATCACTAACTGGAATGATGTTCTGAGAGTGCTACACCTCTCTTGTCCGTTTGAACAGACTGCAATCAACATGAAGCTTCAGGCCACACATTTCCTGAGGGATGTCTCCTCACACTAGGAGGAGCAGAGGAAGAGGAGGAGGAAATCCAGCATTACTTTTGATATTCCTGTCAGCAACACTGTGCAACCTACAGCTTTTTACCTTTACTATACAGCTGGTGCTGTATAGGAATGTTGCCTGTACTTGTTCAATTGCCTGCCTCAGTGTTAAAAAAAATAGATATCTGATTTCACTTAAAAGTGTAATCAAACCTTTTGGGATGGGAAAACCCTTTTTGTAGATTTATTAATCAGTCATCTATTTGGGATCCACAAACATTACTTTGGACCAGCCAATGAAAACAATACCTCCTCTGTCCTGTTTCTACTAATTGTTTCCATCCAGGCACAGGTTTTGAGCTTCTTTTTTTTTTTTTTTTTAAGTCTACCAAATAAAATGTGCAACTGCGTGCATTTTCATCAGTGGTTCTCAAGAGGGCTCGAGAAGATTACATAACGAAAAGAATTCCAGTAACTCTGGTACTCTTTGTTATTATGTTTGAATCTAGTGATTTTGATTGTTCATAGTTTCTGGCAGCCCAAACAAAAACATAGCTGTTGTGGCCTCTATTGCTCAAAGCCTTGTTTGTCAGGCTGGACTGACCGGCAGTTTGTCATGTCTGTGGCTGTCTAATGCATTTGACCAGTTGAACTGACCGGCTGGTTGTGATGTCTGGTATCTGTTGGGAGGCTCAAGAGGTGGACAGGACTGTACTGGTCAGCGCTGTAGAGCTGTGAATGGACTGAATGAATAGAGGTCCTTGTACTGACGCAAATCAGCCTGTAGACAACGTACACACTACTGACTGACTGGTTTTGTGAATGTCTGATTCACTGACTGAACCTACACACTGACAGACTGTCTGGTTGTAACAGAACATGCTTTGTGTGAGACTGGAATCATAGCAATATTGTTATGTTTTCTGTCCATCACCAACTCCTTGTTCAGTCTGAGGAGGCCACGCTGGTGCTGGTAATTTCATGTAGTGTGTGGAGTTTGGAAATATCTGTCCTTTACCTACACCAGCTATTCCTTGAGAGATACACCCAGGACAGGTTGCCAGTCGATCAGAGCATAAAGACCGACAGCCATACACAGAGTCGCCAAAGTGAGAGTGGAAACCCCAACACTCAGCTTTTAGTGTCTTTTGTAAGCTTCTGTTGTGTTGAGTATAAATAGCTGGGTTCTGTATTTGCAAATAATATATAATTGGTGCTGGTGATGGAACAGTGGATAAGACACATGGCTTTGGTGTGAGAAAACTGGGTTTCAAAAAAAAAAAATGTTTGCACGTGCATGTTCTGATTTAGGGAAAGAAAAAAAATGAAATCTAATCCCACCTGATTAAGCCAAAGTGAATTAAAGATATTTCCAGCTAGATGGTAGCCAACTGGTTTTAGACATGTTTGAGTTCACGCTGGGAATTGAAGTTGTAGTGCACATGCAGTGAATGAGGCTGAATGTTGATGAATGAAATGGTGCAGATCAATACATTTTTTTCATCTGCTGGTCAGTAGCCTCAGAGACAATTGATTAGATGTTTGGAGTAGAACTCTGTTAATATTATTGTTGATATGTTCTGGTTTTGGTGATCACACTGTATCTCTTCCATATTGCCTAATTCCTGCAATCACAGCCCAGTCTGGCACATCATGGTTTATCACAGTTGTTTGGATACTGTGCATGAATGTATCGTAGACTGTGGATATTGTTACTGAAACATTTAGACGTCAGAACAAATCCTATAGTTGGCATTAATATTACTTACATTGTCATTTTAGACATAATGGTTCAGCCCTGCCGTAGTGGGACTGGTAATTAAAATCCAAGTCATACAGGAAGTTGAAGGAGCCCCAGGGGCCTGTTCCTGGCTGTCTTTGTCACCAGGACAACACAATTAATGTGGAAAAAAACCCATCACAATCCCAATATTGACTACAGCCATTTCCATCTAACTTCCCAATCGAGTCAAGTTATTTATAAAGCCCCAAACCACAAGTTAGATCTTGATTTTGTAAAACCACAACTCAACATTTTTTCCCTGTATTTTATGTCATCAGAGCAAATCCTTTGTATTTGGCTCATCCACCTTCTCACTACCGCCGGACAAAAACGGTGAGCATTTCTTTTCTGTTGAAATCATGGTTCGTGTACAAAAGAAGTACTGTTTGCCGAGTCTTAAAGTAGAGATCTTCCCATAGATGCGGTTCCAAATGCAGGTCAGTGGACCTTCTGTGGACCTATTTGATGCTCTTTAACATTGCAAAGACTGAGGTTATTGATCAGATTAAGAATATGCCAAATGTACTGTTAATACTCATGCGTCCTTCCCAACTTTTGTTATGAACTGAAATATTAACTGATGGATTTCTGGTCGGTCGGTGCTGTTGGCTACAAAGCCAATACAGATCACTGTCTGTGTTTTTGAATCAACTCTGCTGTCATCAGTCTAGACATCTGCCTTTGCCTGTTACTGTTGTGCCGTGCTGCTGAGTAGTATACACTGCTAAAGCCTGGAGCGTCATCCCAGCAACTGTTTGTCTGTGTGGGACATCCTGTTCCTATCACCACGAGGATGCAGGCTGAAAACAAGGATTAACAATTAGAAAGGCTTTTAATTCTTAGTTGATCAGCTGATCAAGCAGGAGATCGAGAGAGTGTGTGTGTCTGTGTGTGAGAGAGAGAGAAAAACACTTTCATTGTTTAAGCAGCCAGCAATATGTTTATAATCCTATATGACTCTGACGTCCTCTGATGCTATGTGGTTTCTATAATTGATTAGTTTAGAAGCAGCCACCCAGGCATTTTCCCACAGTTTGGATCGTGACTGGTGTGAGTTTCCCAGCCTACCTTCCTGCTGGGCTGGTATTTCTGTTCCCCTGGAACGGCCTGTATCGGCTGTATGACCCACAGCAGAGATCTTTATCCTACAGCCTACAGTGCTGCGTAATGACAGAATGGAAAAGGTGAACTGTTTTATAGCATGGAGACTAGCAACTTTTTTAACTTTCTACAACCTACACATCCATTTTCTAGTACCTCTTTGGGCACCGTAAGTAATAACCTAGATTGGTGTATTCATAAAATGTTTTTAAAAAATAACAAAAAACACACATTAACAATATGATTTTCCTTGTGGTCCAGCATTGTCAGTGACACCCCATTTCCCTCAGAACACAGCAGAGAGTCCAAGGTCACCTGACAGTGTCGCCAGCACTAAACATTTAGGATAGAATATGGTGCACAGCTTCACACTTTGAAAACTCCCGATGTTATGTATGTTATGTACCCTGAGGGTTTTTTCAATGCTCAACATGTGTAGTGTAAAGAAAAAAATCACCAGCGTTCACTTTTGTTTTTTTTGTTTTGTTGTGGTTTTTTTAACCAGAAACTAAGTAACGCAGCTTAAATAATATGTGATTGAATGAGCTATTTTTTCACCATGGTCAATGTCTTTAGTCATTACTCTTGATACAACACTGATGGTGAGCATTTCTAATAGTGAGCTCAATTCATAGTCATCATTTCATATACTTTTAAATGGTACCCGCTTAATTCTGTATGTGTTTAATGTTGTCTGGCT
>JAPMOB010228140.1:0-7500 GCA_029875015.1 Lepomis gibbosus
GGCGAGGAGGGGCTGCGGTTCGGTGGGCTTGGGATCTCGTCACTGCTTTTTGCGGATAATGTGGTCCTGATGGCATCATCATTTTATCATCTTGTATCTATGTCTTGCTCCAAAAATCAATTGCCCTTTTGGGACAAAAAAATGTTTTAAGTCTCCCTTGTTCCTACTCTGTATTTACGTGTGTATGTGTGTGTATGTGTGTGTGTGTGTGTGTGTGTGTGCGTTTTGTGTGAGTGTATGCCTAAATCGATCAGAGACAAGGGCTGGCCCGCCACCACCATCATGCCTGACCTGCCAAATAGATCAGCTGGGAGCATCACACACACACACACACACACACAAACACACAGCAGATGCAGGTTCACTCTATGCCACTACTCTCAGTGACGATAACACGAGCTGACATAACACTCAATGCCATGTGGTTCAGACCAGTGTGTGTTTGTGTGCGTGAGTTCGGGTGTTCAGGCTAATCTCAGAGGTACTGTAGCGTCCTATAATGTTGTGAGAGCAGCGATGATGTCAGACTGAGTCACGTGACATAAACAGGAAGTCTTTTTTTTTTAAAATAAAACTTCATTAGTATTCATTCATGTTGTTATGCAAACTAGTTGTCTTGGACTGCACAAAAAATTACTAAAGTTATTAGAGATGGTTAAACGTTGTAAAATTTCCAGCTTTTCATGTGTTTGCTTGCAGTTTAGAATGTTATACATATATACTATATGTACATTTGTACATGGTTACTTCATGTACATATACTACATATATATACCTGGGCCATTTCTGTGGATATCGTCATGGATGGTGGAGGAAATTGTCATAAGTATTAAACATTTTTGTGGCTAAATGCAGTCTGTTTAGGTCTATAATGGTCATGGGATTGCTGAGTAGCAGAGCAATGGGGTTAGAGAAAAGGGTAAATGTTTGTTAGTTATTTTGTTTTTTTGTGTCACTGTACTTGGTTTTTATGTGCACAGCCTTGGTTCATCACATAAGGGGGCAGAGGACTGAGGTAGAGTGGGCTGGAGGAGGGATACAAGGGATTTTGGTTATAGAGAAACTGCTGTACCACATTTGGAGTTGTTGGCCCTATGTCATTCTGTGACTGTGCTGGTACTTCCCTCCCTACATAAACAATAAACACTTGAGCACAAACAAAATCCTTGCAACACCTGGAATTATCTATGACATACGGTAGACAAGAGGAACATATGGTATGGCTGATATTCTCCTTGAGGTCTCAACATTGTGAGAAAGTTGTTGCAATGAACTAGGGCTGACCCCGAATAGTCAAAGATTCGATGCTTCGATGGGTGGAGCCTGATTTGACTGTCAATCTCGCAGTTGATGCTTCGCAGCGAAACAAGGATCATGCCATTGTGACGATATAGGGGTGCTCAACGTCTGATTTTACATAGAACTACCAGTTTTCTCATGTAAAAAGAAAAAAACTTTCATTAAATGTTTTTAAAGTGCGTAAATAAATCCAAAATTGTAACCTGGGTCATCGGTGTGCGTGTGTAGGCGTAGTGTATGCGTCTGTAGTGGCAGAAGAGGAACACTTGCTGAGGAGATGGAGCCCCAGCTTCACCGGTCTTGTGAAGAGTTGTCCACACCTCACGGGACTTTTGGATAATTTATCACCGTTGATAAACCACACAAAGAATATTATATAGTTTTTTAATAGCCGGCTTCTTGAAATAGACCCACAAGGAACCGCGATGTGTATGCAGTTGTTGACAGCATGGCATGCACACTAAACTCTGCACAGGACCAGTGAATGGCAGGCGAGCGAGAGAGAGAGAGAGAGAGAGAGAGAGAGAGAGAGAGAAAAGGGTCTTCAAAAAGCCTCAGTTTAATTGGAAATTTACAGTGTAAGTTGAATGAATAGAGAATGCAGTTCTGCAGCTTCTCAAGATTAAAGCGGAGCCGCCATGTGTTAGTCTGAAGTTATACTGCAACTTATATTTGCCTGCTAGGCTTCAATTTAAGTCTCAATACATGGTGATTTCATGACTCTAACTCTGAGAAGTGCCTCGGCTCTGCCTCTCTTTCTGCCAAAACATTCTGTGGCAAGCATCACCTCTGCTAACCAGCTTTCTCAGAGAAACCCTGCAAGTGTTTGTATGTGTATGCTCGTTGGAGAGTGTGTCAGTGTGCTAGTGTGTGTGAGGCCATGATCAAGTGAACGGGTGCGTGTAGGTGAATTAGCCAGGCGGCCAGAAGCAGGCTAATCAGCTCCTATTAGCCTGTGTTCCCATTGGCCTTAACAAGATTAATGACTGCCAGAGAGGCTGAGGATGTGCTGCTCATTGTTACAAGATAGTCACCAATCTCACCACCATTAGTACTCTTCTTATTCTTACAAGACTAATGGAGTGTTTTTCTTAAATCTACAGCATCTATCCTCTGATGGTAAAGCCCTTTTATGCCCATCTAAATTCATTATACATTCAAAGCTTTTTTAAAATTTCAATTACAAATAGTAAGGTAGGATTATCATCACACACATACACACACTCACAAAAAGTACAACCTGTAAACAGAGCAATTAGGTCTCCTTTGCCCACATGTCCATCTCTCTCTCTCGCTCTCTCTCTCTCTCTCTCTCTCTCTCTGCATGTTATATTTTGGAGAAAAACTGTGTTTACATTAAACATAATACATATACATAGTACATTATTTTTTTAGGAGATTTCACAATTTGATCAAATTTAAGAAGGACAGAAAAGATAAATGAGGACGTACTACAAATAATCTGCCATCCCACAAAGCAAAAACAAAGTTGTAAGCTGCGTAAAAAGTTGTCTACATGCAGCCTACTGTTAATTTGCGACTTTCTCCATGTTATACTCCATTGAATCAAGGAAGGAAGAATGGAAGACTGTCAATAATCCTACTTTGCCCTAGAGCACACAGTAGAGCAGGAGTAGAGAAACACGGGGATGTGATTTATATTGTCAGCTTCCCGCCTCTCTTCTACAGCATGTCTGCTTCCCTCACGTCTCTCCCTTTCGGCATCCCTATTCCTCTGTCTGCCTCTCCCTTTCTCCCTGTCTGTTTCAGTTTTTTTCCCATTTCTCTTTATATCTCCACATCTCTCTCATCTCCGCATATAGGTCTGTCTGTCTTGTGATGTCACGTTTAATGTAGATGACATAAGAAATGAATACAGCAAACGCTGTAATTGCCGCTTCCTTATTAAATTGATACATCTTCCCTCAGACTCATTTAATCTGCGTGACTGTGTTTGAAACATTATAAGGTACAGTTTTTATTGCAGTGTATATTTTTGATTAATATGGTATATTATCAACATATTACTGACCAAAGACTTGAAGTAACCTTTGAGATTCTATTACAAAGGTTGCATAAATGTCTTTGAAAAACTTCAAGAAAAAAAACAGTCTTTTTAGATGATGCCTGTCGCAGCGGGGAATTATCAGTTTCTGTCTTATTACAGCGCAATAAATTGAGTAAATGAACCTAAACATTTTCTCTAATGCAAAAAGGCACCAACACAGCAGCAGTATGTGGAGGACAAAAACTACCCAATTCAAAATTAAATCAAAAATAATTATAAATAAGTTAATATGCCATTAAATGCTCCAAAAATAATTAGATAAATGTAGACATTAATTAATGTATAAATGACATAAATTGATATTTCTGTTTTAATTGGATTCTGTGTCTATTTACATTTGTATTAATCCCCCATTTACTTTCTCATTTGATTTTATTGGTATGCATTTATGAATTTTTCCCTATATTTATTTCCAAAACTTTAATCTGAAGTAAATTGAGGCATTCAACCTAAATAGGATGCTTTATTTTTTCCCTTTTTGCTAAAATCCTAAATATAGTCCTAATCAAACACTCAATTGAGAGAAAGCTAGACTTATCAGCAATATCTTCCTGGACAAAAAAAGTAATTTTACCTTGCAGAACACAGGAGTTGCTGGTCTATCGCTGCCTTGATCGTTAGTTTGTGTTAATGTAAAACACCACAGTCACACACAGGGTTGGGAGGGTTACTTTAAAAATGTTATCTGGTACAATTACTAATTACTTTTTTAAAAATGTAATGAGTAACGTAATCCAAGTATCACAAAATAAAAGTTTAAATGTTTTTATATTATATGCTTTGCACTATGTCACCACTATGGCAGTATCAGGCCCATCAATGACAAAAACATTGTTTTGTAGGTATTCTTGATGATATTTAAGTTTGTCATTTGAAAAACTGTTTTACAATTTTGATTACCCATTCTGCACTTGTATTAATCAGAAATAGCATCCAATGAAAGCAATATGAAGCTGCTGAAGCATAGTGTTTCTGGGACCGGGCCCCACTGATTACTGTGTAAAAACACAACTTTCTTCACTCATTCTGGTGAAACTGGATCATATTTGATGGAGAAATATTAGAAATATGGGGAAAATATTTTTCTAGTTTTCTCTCTGATGTCCACTGGCTGCTCTTCCTCAACTCTGTGATTCACTCTGTGATTCACAGAGTTGAGCTATGTCCTGATGGACATAGCTTTACTTGTTGCTGAAGTTAGTTAACAGCTAACTAGCTGCTGTTATTAGCTCAGTGCAACCACTGGTCAAATTAGCTTATGCTGCCCTTACTGGGAACACCGTGAGAGTGTTAGTGTTGACCATGGACTGCAACGTTATAAAGGTTTTTGAGTTACACGGGGTGCGGTGCCTGATTGGGAACCGTAGCCGGGCAAGCGGGCAACAAAACCTTGCTCAGCAGTCTCCCAGTTAACACAGCGTGAACAGGACCGATCCCAGTCTCAACGACTAACAGAGAATTCAGTAACTTACTGAGATGATTTAAACAGAGCTTCTGTGATAGCTTTATTTTTTTCTAAACTGCTAACTGTACCCTATCACCTGTATCTGTGGCTGGTTACTTTGGACGTTTAGCCGTGCTGCTAGAGGTCCTATAGCTTACTCTGCCCCAGGTTGCCAAGAGCCAAACCCGGCAACAAAACCACCTTCATACTGTATTCCCAGTGGTCAAACTGGCCTCTGTCGGTCTCGGAGGCCGTGCTGGTCCAGGTGCCGTTTTCACTCACTGGGAGCTGGAACTAGTCTGCACAGAGTCAGCATGATGGGGTGGGGGCGTAAACACAAATTCGGCACTACTGGCAACTGTAAAAGCCAATCAATGCCTGCAACATGTCCCTCCCTTGCTTTGGGTTTTTACAGAAACACATACATATACCATAGACTGTATGTAAAAACATATATATGAAGGCAAATAACACTGTGTTTTGTGTTTCATGGAAACTTTCTGCTTAAAGTAATCCCTATGAGTAATCCCTGATATTTCAAAATGTACCTGTAATCTGATTATGTGTTATACTGTAACGGAATACATTACAGTTACATTTTTTGGATCCTGATTCCTGATTACGTAACGCCATTACATGTAATCTGTAACTCCCCAACTCTGGTCACACAATAATGCAAACTCACCGATCAAGACTGCTGCTGACATTAGAGGTAAAATTACTGTTTTTGTCAAGAGGGTGTGGTGGCTTTGAACAGAGTAAAATAGCGGCCGTTCCTGATTAAACAAGGATCTTGCTCTTTACAGTTTTTTTCAATTGCGAAGATGCAATGGTCAAAACTGAAGCCACTTTTTCAAAACTCTTCATACAGTCTGCATTGCTGACATGCATCTTGGCCAAACAGTTAATCTCGCCTTCGAAAGTCAGTCAAATCACCAAAACACTTTATACAAGCCTCAAAATAAACTCGTTCAACCAAAACACTGGCAACTATTCTCGCTCAGAAAGCATACAATCTCACTCATAACCCACTGACCTACAAAACACTAACAACAGGAAGCACTAAGTAAATTTGATGAACTTTCATCTGATTTTTTATACAAATCAGTATTTCAATATAGAATAGTTGTTCTCACATCACTTTGGTACACTTCTCAGATCAGAATTTAAATTCAACTTCCACATCACATTTATGCAAAGAATTATGTGCAATTGTGCGCTGTTTCCTACATTATCAGTCGCTTATATCATGTTGATCACAATGTATTTTACTGATTGTCTGTTGAATAGTCTTACTCCCCAAAACATAGTCATAAGTCCATTGTGTAAGTCACTACATCCAATATAACTGATTTATACCTGCATTTTCAATCATTTTCTTCAAACCTTAGCCATAGTTTACAAATACAAATAGTTTCGCAAATGTTACTGTAAGGATGATTCTAGAAATGTTCCAAAGCGACTGAGAGAAACTGGAAGAATTACATATTTTCCCTTCATTGACTGTACTATAGTATATGTAACAAGAATGAATCAGAAATGCAGACATTCCATTCAGTATCATTTGTTTTTTTTCTACTGCATTCAGTAATTTACTTATGAAAAAAAAGGTCATGAAATTTCTGTGCTGCAATACAGTTTTTCTCAGTTGTGTACATAGTAACACTGGTACCTGAGACACAATGACCACAACCTGTAACTGATGTACCAAACCAATTCTGCTAAAATATAAGCACATTTCCCGCTTTACACTCAAATTGCCGTTTTACAGTAAAACCACGTTAAAAACACTACACACATTTCTCTACGCACATAAATGTAAACATGAAATGTACGTACATGTTCTGCTAAGATTTTCTATAAATCTGTCCAGCTACTGCAAAGATTCAGGATATTTGCAATCATTCTGTTTTGAATGTGTTTTTGGACACAGTGCGTTAGCATCTGAAAAATGTGTTGCAAATATACAGTGTTTTGCAGGTGGTGAAGTAGTAATGAGAAAAGATTTCATGGATTTTGTAGAAAGTGGTCATTGAATCCATTTTGTTTGAAAACAATGAAAATTGATTCACAGTTTGGTCCACATACACTTCTGTTTCACTGACTGTGTGAAGAGAGAGACTTCAGTTTTGACCAACGCAGGTTAGCAATTAAAAAAAACTGTATAAAAGGTTTCCCTCTGTAGGGATTTACATTTAAATGTATTCATTTGGCTTTTATCCAATGCGACTTGGAAAGAACATACAATTTTTGTGAGGAACAACATACAAGGATGAGAAAAGTAAAAGATCTACAGTAACGATAGCGACAATAGATACTAGTAAGAGCAGCAATAAACACTAGTAAGAGATTAGCATGTACGGCGTCAATTGGGTACCTAGTAGAAGAAGTAAGAGTTAATAAAAAGTGCAATCATTACAAGAGAATTGTAAGGGGATAGAAGAAGAAGAGCACAGGAACTGCATGTTATTGGTTAGGCGTTTGAGGTGTTATCAGGGAAAGTGTTCTCGGAAGAGATGAGTTTTCAAAAGCTTCTTGAAGTTAGAGGGATGCCCCTGCTCTGATGGCATGTGGTAGCTCTACTATTGTGGTGTCAGATGAGAACAACCTGAGGGAGACTGCTTTGTGTGTAGGGATGGCAGAGCCAGACGGTGTTCGTTGGAAGAGCACAGAGGGATCCTTTCCATGA
>JAPMOB010228140.1:12500-56854 GCA_029875015.1 Lepomis gibbosus
TATCTTTATTTATTCAATTTCTTTCTTTCCTGTAAAGTTGACTGTGTGATTAAACCCTAACCCTAACAGAAACAAAGCATCCAGAGAGCGCAGACAGCGGCACATAGGTTATTTTTTTATATTGACACTGGGCTGGGCCAGTCACATCTCTTACTGGCCCCCACCAGTAAGAGATTTTTATATTCTGCCATCTGAATTTTGTGTTTCCCTCAATATAAATAAAGACATTTCCACCATAAATTGGTGCAGAAAATGTCTCCAGACATTTCGTGGGCTAAGTGTTTTGTCACACCCCTAATCTGAGCCCTTAAATGTCCCCACCACTTTTCAACACAAAGTGATGCCCTTGGACAGGTATTGACAATGATGGTGATGACTTCAATAAAGGTCATTGATTATTACATAATCACAACGCCATCATAAAGTGACTGTCACCTACTGCTGGTGATCACTCACTGTCATACAGCTCTGCGTAAGCTATTAGACATTGTTTTTGTAGCTAGCATATTTTCCTAATGCAGTCTTAACGTCGGCTAAATGTCCTAATGGCTGAAGTGAGGTTTTTTGTTAGCACTGAGTTGGCTAATCTCACGATGTTGTGAAAATGACTTGTAGGCTACTTGTATGAATTGTGTACTCCATGATCCCCAGAGTAAGTAAATGAGCAAATGAGTACACTAATCCACTTGCACTGGGACACTTTTCCATGGCACATACCACTCAGCTGGTTTGGGGGAATATTACAGTAGATGCACATGTTATTTGGAAGTATGGTATATTGGTGAGGGGTGTCCGACTGATTTTGGTGGGCCGCCTGGGCCAAAAATGTCAGGGCTGATTTATTGTCCCAGTTCAGCCCTGTGTCCACACCAGCTGACGCAGATCAGAATGGACTGGGTCCAGCATGGTCTAATCAGTTGTCAGTCATTACTATAATTGGCCAAATGATCTAAATGTGTATCCACTCCTAAACAATTGACACTTGGTAAGAATGGAATCCTTGACTTGAATAATACAATAAAACATTGACCACTAAATTAAAACACATGCTGGGGATTTATTTTTATACTTTTATAACAGGCTTAGGGAACCATGTAATCATTTTATGAGTTTTGGGATTCACAGGTGCGATACTACTGCCTTGACCGTTACCAGTCTTTTAATAAAATCCTTCTCAGTATCCAAACATGTACCAGACACACACACAAACACACACCATCCCTGCTTTTCTGTACCTGGCTGTTTAAGAGAGGGCTTCACCTCACATACTGTACACTCACATAAAGATAGCTACATCCTTCCTTTACGTCCTTCCTTACATACACATAAATTGTATACATTCAAGACTGAAGACACAAGTTATTACAAATAGAGTTAGAAGTGTAGAATGCGTATGATTATGTGTATATAGTGTGTTTGACTGTGTATGTTTGAATCACAATGCTGCCCTAAAGGCTGATAACCTGCTAGGTCAACGACTCACACGCTGCCCTAGTCTGATCACCAATACAATCAATTGATCTCTCGCTTTTTCTCTCTCTCTCTTTTTAGATGGTTTAAAATGATAGCTGATAGACAATGGGACTGAAATCATAATAAAATGTTTTTTAACGTACAGAATATTGCATTATCGAAAACATAAGCAGAAACACATAAAATAATCAAACTGTTGTTCAGTAGAATATGTTCCACTGTCAACACAGTTTTGTAAAATGTGTTATGATGATATAAATCTTGATACAATTCCATTGAAAGTTCGTACTGCCAGGTCCTCGCTACAAAGCACAGCCTCTGAATGTCTGTCTGGATCTCTCTCTCTCTCTCAGGCTTTCTTTACAAAACACACATACAAACAAACATATGCAAAGAAAAACATATGCCCACACACAAACACATACACTCACGTGCTTGATGGAGCAATGTGCTGCTTAGTGTGACTCTCATTTCCTTCCTTTTCCTCTCTAAACCTTTAATCCCTGACTGAGAGAAAAATGATGCAACCTGATTTTCTGTTCTTGGAATCACACACACATGTGCATGCACAGAGCGAAACACACATGCAAACAAAAAAAACACACATCATACATGATTACAACACAAGTGTATGCAGACGGTGCATACAAGTTATAGATTTAGACATATAAACAAGCATACTGTAATTCATACTGTAAGTATGAATAGATGCACATAAACACAAATTAAAAGCCGCACATGCACCACACAGCACAGTTTGGGCAGATGCACCTTCCTCTGGGAAATGTTTTTATGCACAAACGTCACAAATATACAGTCTGTGCTTTGACTGTCTGACCGATAAACAACATACATGGATGAAAACACACAAACACACGACTAAATGAACTCACTCCAGTTCAATGTCTGTGAAGGTTCTCAATCATCCAGCTCATAGTTAAGCAAAGAAGGTTAAAGTCAATACTTGTTTGTCTATTTGGAATCAACCTGCCCACCTTACAGCATGGAGGTTTAGTGATTGCTATCACACAAACAACTCAAACACAGTGGAGACAAAAGACAGATAAGAGAATCACTTTATAACTATGACAGGAGCCCCGGGTTTTGTTTCAGATAGTTAGATAGGTTCAGTAAAAACTCTGTTAGTTAACCCTGAGATGAGGGTTTTCAGTTCCAGAAATAGAGGTAACTTAAACTGGGTCAGTTACCATAGTAACAGACTTTGTGAACCTAACCTGCTCGCTAGCAGGTTTTCATCAACAAACCGTGAGTTTATTTGTCTAGGCTACTCCCTCATTCAGAGCCAACTACTAAATGAAGAGCTGAAAGAGCCTACTCTAGGAAAGGAACGGCTCCCTTCGTAGAATCGTAATTCCCATAACCGGTATGCAAGCACATTAGTCAGAGGAGGTTTACTGCATTTCAGAATCAAAATCCTGCTTGGATATTATTTTGTTACTCGCTATCACATTTCTTTGATCAGAGGTTTCTGCACTCTGCACTCACATTCAAATATTACACAGCATCAAACCACCCTTATCTCAGAATTAAACCTCTAAATGTCCTTTTATTTATAACACTGTGACTGTGCACACAATAGCTTTCATTTTGAACGATCAGTTCCACAAAAATTGTTTATTGCACATGATGTGTAATCTCAGTTTAAATTGTAAAAATGGTTATGACGCAAAAGACACGTAGGATCAATTATATCATTCATGATGTGCTTGGTTGCACTAGTGGAATATAATTCCTATAGGCTATTGAAGATTATATGTCAATATTTCTGAGCGAGCAGGATCATGGAGCAGCTGCAGAATGGAGTTTAAACGGGAGTTTTTTTAGATAGGCTGCTTATAGTCAGACAGTGTATTAACAGCATTTCAGGGTATTTTTTTAAATTTACTACATTTGCTGAAGTAGGTGAGCCATTGCATGGTGTTGAGCCAAGATCTAAACAGATGTCTAAATCTACTGTCTACCTTTGATCTATATGTTTCTCATCTTCAGTTGCTGGCTCTGTTTCTTTTTTCTTAGAGTTCAGGGTAGTCTCAGAGTGTTAAGCTGATGATACACAGATCAACTTTTAGAGCAATCGTGCAACTTTGCTGTCAATGGTAATGAGTAAAGGTTACTAACGTAATCCCTTTCCCCCACCACTCCACCACCCGCCCTGCACCGCCACTATCCGTTCAAAACATAGTCGGACTTGCCGCTAGCAACATTGCCCTGCAACATTGCTCAAAAAGTTGCCCTGTGTAGCCTCAAAGATCAGAGTTAGCCTCAGAGTGTTAGCCTCAGAGTTCAATGTTAGCTTCAGAATTCAGGGTTAGCCTCAGAGTGTTAGCCTCAAAGATCAGGGCATCAGAGTGTTAGCCTCAGAGTTCAAGGTTAGCCTCAGAGTGTTAGCCTCAGAGTTCAAGGTTAGCCTCAGAGTGTTAGCCTCAGAGTTCAGGGTTAGCCTCAGAGTTCATTAAACCTGAAACAGGGCCCTGGTCCCTTTATGTATTTGTTTTGTCCAAACCACTAGATGCTCACAACATAAGCTATTCTTATAAATTAGAAAATAGCTATTGCACTATAATGAAACACAGTAGGTACAGGCTTATTTGGCGCTGTGCTTAAGAACAGTTTTAAGGTACTGGTTACTGGTACTTTTCTTTGGCAAACACTACATTAGATCATTTCAGTTGTCAAAAGCACATTTCCAAACATTTTTCCTGGAAAATTTTAATTTAAATTAAAATTAAGAAACAAAACTCTCTGCCTAACAGCCATCCAGGTTTAACATGTCAGTGACCTCGATAAATCACAAAACTGGAGCTGAAATTTGGCTAAACCTGGAAGAATAGCCATGGAGATTTACTTTTTGCAGGCAGGTTTATGAGAAGCATTTTTGCATTGGAAGTGAATTACATTATGGTGAGGTCTGGATGTTTTCAGTTGTGTGTTCTGACTTGATGTCATGACTAAGCTCAGGCACAGGAACACCCTTTGCTGCAGAGTCTGCCTATGGTTTTAATCAGAAAATGATGTGGCTTACCAGGCTTTCAACTGCAATATCCAACCCTGCATTAGCCAAAAGATTATTTACCCTTTGATCTCTGACTCATGCTGATGGCTCACCCACATGCAGTTAAAATGGACTCCAAAATGAGGACAAAATGCATACTCAACCAGTCAGGTTAACTGTCAGCACAATGGAAGACTTAATGTTATGATCCGAGGATATTTCAGAGTGTAGAATATAAACTGCGTATAATATATAAGTATATTACGGTAAAAGTCATTATATGTCCAGTTCTTTTTTTATAGTTAATTATCCACCGACTGTTATATCTTCAAACTGCCCATGCATTCCAGCACTTACAATGTTTCTCACACCTTTTACCTTCATTTCATGCCAAGGTTCTATATACAACAGGTGCTCAAATAGAGCAAAGCAATGATTCAACATCTTCTTCCTATTTAAGCAAAAGTATCATATTATTCATTGTGATTCAGTGATCTAACTATTTGACTCTTTATAATGAATGTGCATTTAATTTAAAACTATTGCATCGGTAGAGTGCAGATCTCCACTATTTGTTTCTTTGGGCATGTGAATGGGGAACAAGAAGAGCAGCACAGGCTGTGTTCAGAGTAGCATGAGAAAACACCAAACAAACAACACTACCAACAACAAACAAATCCGCCAACACTAACTATGTGAGTTTAGTTGGGGACAGATAGGCCTACACACATGCACGGCAATTGTATACACTTACATTGTATACACCAGAATTATACAGAGATAACTACATCATTAATGTGGCTTTTATGTCTATACTACCCACAGTAGGGTACGCACACCAAGTCCCCTACAGTAACATAAACCAAACCAGAAGTCCTTTTACTGCATTGACAAAAGTGGCCTATATCATTTTGACATTTCTAACTTGAATACCAGAGCCAGGGCGGGTTTGGTAAAAGCAGGTACTGTATGTCATTTTGTTTTTTCAGTTGGGTCATAAATGATTAAGCAATGACACGTCTAATGGCCCAAAAAGCCAACACACTTTACAACTTGACCTTGTGTATGATTCAGCCTGTTTACCAAATTTGTGACTAACTGGCGAGATTGTTCCTACAGTGGCATAGTCGAACTGAATGCAGTTTCACTGACAGTGGAAGCATGAATGGTTGGAGTAATCATCGTCAGATGGCTCCTTCTTACAGATAAAGGTAGCATATGTGTATGTTATTCAGTCTAAAAGCACATATCTGAAATTTCTATTGCCGGCAGCTTTGAAAGAAAAACTACCTCTGCAGGACAGATGTGACAGTGCTTTTTAGTGACTTGGTCCAACTCAGCATTCATTTTAAGACTTAAAAACCCCATAACAGCCAGCAGCCTGCAGGTGAGTCAGACATTACAAACTCATGAGTAGCCAGAGTTTTGTGAGTTGAGTGAAGTTTGCCATTGTGGGAGCAGACAGTAACAGCACAGCCCAGTAACACAGGTGGGGTTTTAGTGATCTGCAGATGAAAAGTCATCGAGCCAGCAATTACAATCAGCTACATTTGGATGAAAATTGATTTTTAAGGATATTTATTTTATATATTTAATTATATATTTAATTTATATATTTTTTACAGCAGTGCAATCAAGTTCTATAGGATGCCCTGCTCATTCATTTAAAAGGCTGCACAGTTAAAAATGAGAAATTACATACAGCATAGCGTTATTGCTTACATGCAAGATATATTCAAAATTTAAATATAATTCCTGAAGACCAACATGGTCATGATCACATTGTCCTGGTCAGTTTTCATTGAGCATGTCTGCTTTAAGGTACATATATGCTATTCACTTAGAGACACACATACACACATTCACACACACCCTGCCTCTAACCCTACACTCATACATACAGATACATATAAGACTCTTATGGGATTATGAGCTGATCAGCAGTGTATGTTAGTCAGCTAGCGGTCACAGGGGCCGTCATAAGTCTGCTAAATCACTATCCGGCTAAGGCAATTTATTTCAGAAGCAATTTTTGTTATAGTTGTTGAAATTCTCGGTACATCCCAGCAGTAATCAATAAATCAGATGCTCTGTCAAAAAAGAAAAGTCGCAGGACTGTAAAAAGCATGAGGCCTGAAGTGGTGAAGGGGTGGACTTTTATCAGTTGAATACTTTCAAAATCTAGCTGTCTCTTGCTAATTTCTCCAAAGTTTCCCACTGTGGCTTTAATAGTATATTATTCTTTCTCCACTCTGCACAGGAAGAGAAGGTAGATAGGGGGGGCCCGAGAGAAATGGAGGTGGGGTGGGTTTAATAGAGAAAAGATGAACTGACAGAAGAAAGTAAAACAAGAAGGGAAAAACATAGAAAGAGACTGAGGTAGTTCAATAGACAGAAAGACAGAAGTAATCATCTGAGAGTAATTGAGAGAGAAGAATAGAAGAAGAGACGCATGTGTGCGAGCAAAACTAAAAGTCCAAAATAAGAAAAGTTTCACACTGCACAAATTCATAATCAATTTTAAATTGCTATTTGCAAATTACGCTTGGAATGGCTTCTGATATAAATGCCAGCATATAATTCACATGCAATATCAACAAGCTGACAGCCATGTCAGAAACATGCGCAGAAAAACAAAATGCTTTACTCTAATCCATGAACTTGTGCGACCACATTTCAGTTCTATGTTTATATTTATTTCCATTGTTGATGATAGGGAAAAGGGGACATAGGTGTATATAGGCATTTGTATATCTATTTAAAAAGTGTGAGTTTATTTTCGTGACTCAAACTCAAACTCAAACTCAAATTTATTTATATAGCACATTTAAAAACAACAGTAGTTGACCAGAGTGCTTTCCAAATTCAGGATATACAATAAATACACACGACAAAGAAGGTAGTAAAGGTCAAAAATGGTGGGTCATCAGCAAGGACTTGAAAATGTCACCAGTCCAAGCAATTCCAAGTAAATATTTCAGAGATTAGGAGCAGCCACTGAAAAGGCTCAGTCACCTTTATTTTTTTACCTAGATCTGAGGACATCCAGGAGTATCTCATTGGATGACCTCAGTGCTTTGACAGGACTGTGAAAAATCTAAAATTTCTGATAAATAAGAAAGTGCCAACCCATTTAAAATCTTAAAAACAATCCTAAAGCTGACAGGAAGCCAGTAGAGTGAGGCTACAACTGGGGTAATGTGCTCACGCTTTTTAGTTCCTGTTAGAAGTCGAGCTGCTGCTTTATGGCAGTCTCTAGCTGAGACGATATAAATGCATGGAGTACTCTTTCAAAATCTTTGCGGTCTTTGTCTCAGTTGGAAGAAACTGACTTTCACAACAGAAATAATCTGTTTTTAATATTTAAAACCACCCACATTCTTGGTAAATGGACAACTAAATTACCCTAAAGTACCAATATCATCTACATAAGCACCTAAATCCCCAGGGCGACCAAACACTACAACCTCAGTCTTACTTTCATTAAGACAGAGACAATTCTGATCCAACCATATTTTAAGATCTCTCAGGCAGTTAAGCATAGACTGAATTGTGGCTTTGACATTGGATTTTACAGGCAAGTAGATTTAATCCACAAAAGAATGAAAGGAAATACTGTGTTTTTTGAAGATGGACCCAACGGCAGCATGTACACACTAAAAAGCATGGGGCCCAATTTGGACCTATTGGGAACCCCACAAGAAAGAGGGGCAGCAGATTCACCGAGGTGACAAAGTAATTCCACCAGATATGATTTAAACCATTTAAGGGTTGTGCCTCTAATGCCAACACACTGTTCGAGTCAGGATAAAAGAATGGAGTGGTTAACCATATCAAAGGCAGTGGTCAAATCCAAAAGCACTAAAACAACAGAAATATTTTTTTAAATAAAAGAGGCAAAACCTGGATGAAAATAAACCAAAATTGCTAAAATCAATCAATTTTAGATTCAAAATTTTAGTTTCATTTCTATTTAAAGAGGGTTTTTTATTTATCTATTTTTGTAGCATGATAGGAGCTCTGTTGTGGTTTCTCCCTATGTGTCTCTCCTCCCAGAAATAAATAGGGAGGTTCCACTTTTAACTTTTAACTAGAATGTTCTTCAAACTTTATTACCTCTTTACAGTACACTGTGCTGACTATGTTTTAGGTGTGTACATCATATTTGGAATGAAAATTCATTACAATAATGTATTCGCCATATTGTCAAATTCTGATTTGAGCATTGCTAAATCTGACACAGAGCACCTAGCTGCTCTTTGTTTGAGATTAATGTTTTTTTGGGCATGATCCCTAATAGATAAATGTAATAGACAGATAGATAGATAGCTCACATGGCAGTGTTCATTAAAATCTCGGTCAGTCACCCCTTCCACTTGTAAGCTCCTGCCCTACATCCCATCTATCTTGCTCTTTCCCACCCACTCTCTCTCCACAACCTTCACTCATTTACATGACAACTAATCCAATGCCCAGCTTAATCCCTCAGCCTCTTCACACACACACACACACACGCACCCACCACTCATACTCTCTAACACACACTCGCGCACATTCTCTTATATAAAACAAAAATCACATACCCAAATACACGTCTCACAAACTCACTCCCACCAGAAACTACAACGTATTTAATAACCTGGATAACCACTGAAGTGCACAAGATTATTATTTTATTATTATTATTTTTTTTTTTTATTATTATTATTAGTTGCAATGGACACTTTGATACTTTTCTGAAATTGAACTACTTGTTTTCAGTGGAGTAATCCTTTTTTCATTATCTATAAATGGCTACTGGGCCAAAGGACTACTTTATTAATAAGACAAACAACCTCCCCAAATGTTTATTCTTTTTTGGGGGGAGCCTATTCGCCTTTATTAGATAGAACTACTGAAGAGAGAGACAGGAAATGTATGAGAGAGAGGGGATGACATGCAGCAAAGGGCCTGTCTATAATAGGACTACACAATCTAGGACCCCCTTGAAAACGAGATGGTGCATCTCAAGGGGTTTATCCTAATAAATAAATTTCTGTATAAAATGTTATATGACATCAAATTCTCTGCTCTATATAAATTCATATGAAAGATCAAGTAAACGGAGAATGACACAACATTTCCTACAAGCATCTACCTCTTAAACTGCCAGGTAAAACCATAGACTGTATATAAAACCACATTATATTAACAACAACAACCACAATGAAATGAGGACAGTCAAATCAAAGTGTGTGCAACGCTTGTCTCAGTGCTATGGTATATACACCTAATATAAGATGAAAGAGTAAGTACAACAACTCATTTTGAATGCACCACTGATGAAAAACTTATAAAAAACATCAATTAATGACCAATTGAAGGTGATTAGACATCTCATCTCTGAAAGCAGAAAAGAGCAGTGGGTCATGTGACTCTTACATTCTCGCAGAAATGCAAAAAAGCTACACAAACACATTCAAACTTTCCATTTCATACACACACACACATTCTGTACATTGTGCAGTGAGTGATGAGCATAGACTTGGACAGCATGAATAATCCCCATCTGTTCAGGGAACATGTTACGTTTCTCTGGGCCTGTCTCTCACTCGCTCATTCCACACGCACACACCCACAGAAAAAATACACACAAACACACACACACACACACACACATACACACATACACACAATTTCCTATGAAGCTAAGAAGGTCCCTTGCCAGCCTCAGAGAAAAAAGCAAATATTCGCACTGCATGACAAAGTCAACTGAGGACATTGCTACCAGAGACCTGAGATGGGGACTCGAGTTTGAGACTCGGACTCGAGTCTGACTTAAGTCGCACACACATTGACTTGAGACTCAACGTGAGACTCGTCCTCAAAAGACTTCAGACTTGACTCGGACTCGAGGCGCGGGACTCGTGAACAATTTTTATTTTTAGGAAACGTCTGATGACTATGCTTTTATTCCCCTCCCTGTGTTGTCTACAACCTACAGTATAACATGTAGTAGCCTATTACCAGCTGCGCACGTCCATGCATGAGAGAGGACAACAAACACCGGCAGTTGCTGTGCCATTCATCATAAACTTTGGCTTTAAAAAATCATACATCAAGGCCCAAACAAAGAAGCGTTGAACGCAAAATAGGTTAGTAACCTGAGGTTAGTCAACATGTTTAGTTCAGCATTGGCCATCTAACTTTAGCTTGCTTCTTGCTTTAGCTACAACCTACGGGAGGTTTACTCCGACTCTCGTTCATTATGAAAAGATAAATGAGCGTTTTTCTTTGCCAAATTTGTGGTGGTCATTTAACTTAATCATTTACATCCCGCTGGCTGCCATCACATTAATTATTACCGTTGGCTGCAAACAGCTTACAGGTTTATTGCTACAGTTTTATCTAATTATAACGTTACACTGAGAGCCTGGAGAAAGTCTGGGGGATGTGTTGACTTACAGTAGTTTATAAGCTGTCAACAATTAAAGACAATTAACAATTATAGCTACATGGTTGTGCTCTGTGAGCGAAAAACAGGTTACATGTTTATTGTTGATCATGTAGACTATAGACTTGACATGGACTCTAGCTCAAAGACATGTAAGCATCTCTGATTGCTACTCTTATCCTGCTCTTTTAGCTGTAAAATCTGAGGTGAAATGTTTTTTATTGAGGTGAACTGAACAAACACAAAACTTGACAAGAGCAGAAGCTTTCCTTCTTTTTTTCTGAGTTGCCTCTTATATACTTTAGTCAAATGGCCAATTAAAGAATTTTATCTGTCATGCAGACAGTATTTGTTCTGTCTAGTTCTGTTCTGACTACAAACACAAAGGAGAGCAGTAAGAAATCTTTTATGGTTAAAGTTACTACTGAAGGTTAAAAATCCAGAAATTACACCAGTGCATACACTAAACTTGTAAAAACAGTTACATGACGCATGCTCATAATGGAAATTTTGGGGAAAAACCTGAATTGGACATATTGTGAATTTATGTAGCTATTATAACTAAGGTTCAAGAACAAGACCACGCCTCTCTCACTAATCCAACCACACCTGTGCTTCACTCATTTCATCCACCTCTGCCTGTCTAACCCCCTCCTCTGCCATTTCTCAGTTTTCAGTTCCCTCCCCCCTTAGCCACTCCATTTACCACAACCCATATCAAGCCCCTTCATCCCTACCTTCTCAACCCTTCCATCCATTCATCCCTGATCCTTCTCTCTAACCAAATAAACAATATTTTGTCTTTATTGGTCTTAGGTAATTGACAGCTCTTGACAAAAAATTATTTAAAAGGTGTAAACAAACTAGTAGGAAAAAAGCTGCAAACCCACCATTGCTGACCATTGTTACACTGATCCAAAAATCCAATGCAATCTGGCATAGGCTGTTAGCATATAAATTTCAGTCTTAACTGCAGTTAGCAGTCAAGCACTGGGAACCACTAGCTGTTGGACATTGTCATCTTGTTGCTTTGCTATAGATTCAACAATATCAATTGAGGGTAATATATAATCAGATCATAGTTAGATTCATACACTGTATTGTATTGAATAGTATAATTTTGTTTATAGTTTGATTGAATTATGAAGAAGAAACTGGTTTTCATCTCTGCCTCTTTGTCTTTTCACCTAAGTGATGCTCTCGCACCATGGGGAGCTGCTGTGACACACAGAGGGATGACCCGCTGGGTATGTGTGTATATGTGTGTGCACCAGGGTTTGTGTGTGTCAACAAAACAATGAAACCCGACACATCCATCCAAATATTGCCGGGAAAGCACTCTGACGCAACCCACACGTCAAGCCAATCACACTCATGCGAAGGTGTTGTGTCTAGTCTTTGTGTGTAATCCGGCTGATGACAAATAGAGGCACGAGCAGCTAGAAGAACATTGCAAAACAATCTGCATGGCTTGTTGCCACCAGGGTTAAGTTCATTGGTAATGTTGCAGAACTGACTCTGTTCAAGTGCCAGTTTCCTGATTTTAATGCAGAGAAAAAAATAAACTTTAAATTACTGTATTTTTTATGCAAGCAAATTCAAGTGCAGCATCAAGCATGTTGAATTTTCTCTCTGCTTCTAAGTGCACACAAGTAAACAACTAAGAATGCACTTTTTTAAAAACAACTTTTTTGCAGGTCTCCCTATTTCCACTGCTTTTATCGTGTATGTATTTTCTGCTTAAAACTCAAGAAGCCAACCCTGAATACTCTGCCAGATATTACCGTTTTGAAAAGCTATAAAGTGCACTTGTGCTTATTCCAGAACATTATCACAATGTGTTCTTTGAAAATCCCATGCAGCTTAATACATTTTGTGGTTACAGAAAATACACTTTTTTGGCCAGCGGGTTATTTCTGACCCCTTAGCAAACCCTTACAACAACAGGCAAGATACATGGCAGTACAGTGTAATACGGGATGGCCACTCACCAGTTCTTGGTTGGTAGAGTTGGAGTCGTCTCCGGGGAAGGGGATGTAGATGGCTAAGGCCACACAGTTGGCAAAAATAGACAGCAGTATAAAGATATCAAATGGTCTGAAAGAGACAAAGACTGTTAAGGGAAAAAAGTTAATAGTGTCGGAGTTTTAGAACTTAGTGAATCTTTGGACATAAAGCTTTATATATATGTAAACCTTCTATGACGGTATCATATATTAAACTGATGACAGGCGTGCTTATTTACATTGTGTGTATAGTGTCATTTTTGGTGAAATAGAATCAGTCTCCGATCAGAAACCTGCAACAGCCAATGAGAGCGAGCGCTCCAGAAAGTAAATCATCAGTAAATATAAAATGTATTATGCCTGAAGTTACTTTGATCATGTGAGTTTCTGTGAGATTCCAAGTCCCCCAGTCGCCACTCTGAAATTGTTTGGTATAAACGCCAAGTGTGTGGTCATGCGTCTTAACTGAATCGTCTGGCGTGTGCATTCTTAAGATTAAAATCTTAGAAATCTGTCGTTATGTCTGTGATATCTCAAATTTTTAAAACTGGCTAAGATTTGAAAATCCTGTAGTGTGCACCAGGCATTAGCTTTCAAACAAAGCTAATTCTTACATATTTAAAGTACCGTACTTGCAGCCTGCAGGCCATTTCTATTGTAACAATAAAGCTATGGTACATTATTTCAAGTTATACATTCATTCCTTACCCACACACGCACACAATCACACAACCACTCATGCACTATTCTATGAAGCAATCTATCCATTCAAATAAACATAATCTATTCAGAGAGCCAAGCACCTGGAATCCATCCATTCAAGAAGAGCCTCTGTCTCTGGGCTAAAGGATACTTCCACTCCACCAGGCTGATGCAGGCCCTGCGGATCGGGTTGTTGAGGGTGAGGCAGAATAGAGCTCTGGGCGGTCTGCTGTTGGTAGATCCTCCCTGCTTTTTGCTTTTGGCATACTGCTGCCTCTTCCTCTGCGCCAGTGAGCCCACAGGAGCTGGTGCAGTGGTGCAAACTGAGGGCTGTGAACTCATGTCGGGCTTGGCACCATCGCCCTGTGCTTGACGAGCAGCGTTAATGGCAGCATGCCAAGCAAGGACAGGGTTAACACCAGTTCCAGTGCCAGCAAGGCCCTGAATGCCACTGTTAGTCCCGTGGAGGCCACAGGAGGAACCAACGGGTTTGCCAGTGCTGGGTGGGGCCTGCAGGGGCTCTGTTGGATGGAGTTGATGCAGACGGGTGTGGCTTTCTGACCAGAGCGCTGAGGCGTCAGTGGAGGGAGTGGACCTTCTGTTGTTGGCATACTGTGCCCCTGGAGGGGAAGGTTGGGGGAGACATGAGACAAAATGGTTATAAATAACATTTTGAGGCTGAGTGTGAGTCTAAACAAAAACACAGACAAACATCATGTCCCCCATGCAACAGTTGATGTTGTGTTAATGCATTTCAGGAAGCCAAATGTGAGCATTATGCACATAGCAATTCTACACATAGAAACTTTAACATTAAAAGCTCATAATAGGCATCATTTATCACAGAGTTACTGTGATATACTGCTGAAATTGTTTTAGAATGGGCCTATAAGGAGATTATAATAAGGAGAGAGAAATGCTTTCCAGAAGAGGTCAAATACAAAGTGCAATAAGAAATTATAATGTTGCATAAGAACGCCAGCATGGAGAGCAAAATCAACAATGTTTTACTAAGCATTTATACAGCCATATCATAACTGAAAACCAGTGGGAGAGGGGGAAAGGTACATACACATGTAACTTAAAACATTAAAACATTTTTGATATTAATTAGTTTTTTTAAAGAATTGTGACCAATATATGTTCTGAGTGGGCCATTTTTGTCAGCCAAATTTGTCAGTGCTTAAAGTATCATTTTTCTGTTTTTACATAACCTTACCTATATGTTTGACATATCTCTACAGCGATTTCTTGGTACTTATTGGATAGGCTATATATTGAAACTAATACATCTTCAATAAGCTAATACTGTCCGATGATATTGGCACGGACACCTTCCATCAGTGCCTGACATCTTTAAACCTCTTAATGTTAGTGGCTCCAAACAGTAGTGATAACTAACTGGAAATTATCAACCTCAGTATCTTTAAATCACACAACATGAGTAATAATAGTAGGCAACACACGAGCATAAACACTTGTGTAACGACAGCCGGTGCTTTTGACAACAAAGGTGAAAGAGAGGCAAAGAAGAACAAATTTGTGAGTCTGATTTTCTTAATACAGAGTGCTCTCTTGGCTGTGAGTTAATACAGTATGTGTATTTGAATATAAAATGACAAGTAAGCAGAGAAGTGCCAGAATTTCATTTGGGAAAAGTGGAAAACATAGAGATTCAATTAGGCAACTGGATATCCTCATTTTGTCACTTGTGCAGATAAGAGCAGTGTCATTTCAGATTAAAGGCCTCCCTGTACAACTTTAACACTTGCTGAAAATTAAGGTCTACCACAAAAGAAGATCAAAACTGAGCTTGAATGAAGAATAAGAAGAAAAGGTCTGGTTTGAAGGGAGTGTGGAAAAGACAGAGAGAGAGCGGGACAGCCTGCAGAGAGAGTCATTAAAATCAATGTGAACCATGAGTGCAAAAGACAGTGCCCTTGACACAGTCACTTTGGTTTACTGCAACTCTACAGGAGAATCACATCAGGGACTACTGTCACAGCCAGCCAAAAGCTTTTCATGCCATCCACCTAAAACAGCACGGAGATGTTCAAATCAAAACACTGATCATAATGATGGATGAAGCCCATCAAGAAAAATGTGTAGAAAGGGTGAATAAATAGCCAGTAAACCAAAGAAAAGCAGAGATCTAAAAACTATTGCCAAAGTCCTCACGAAATTCCTTGTCAGTCATCTGGTCTTAATCTCTGAACTATTAATTCAATTGATTTGTTTAATTTTAATGTATTTTATTAAGCCCAAGCTTATGTTAAAGTTAAGACAACTCTGAGCATGCATTTTAAAGATAAAAATATAAAACTGAGCACGGTAATGCATCAAAATTATTATCAGGGAAAATGTCCCAACATAGCAGCTTCACTTGAATTTACCCTGAAGTCAGTCTGATCGAAAGATATGCTTAGAAACGACATTTCAACACAAATTCACAATTTCTAATCTAAATGATTGGGCTAATAATTCTGCAGACCCTCCTCATTCCACGACAACACCACAGGTGCAAAATAACGAGCGCACGCCTGTTTAATGATGATCGCATCATCAATAAATAACATGACCTGACATTTCTGAGATGTAATGGGAATTATCCCAGCAGTTCTGTTGGACGTCGCACATATGTCACACAATGCAGGATAACAACTGTTGACTCTCTGCTGCTGTTCTCAACTTCACTTCCACCAGTGGTGGCTTTTTAAAACAGTAGCCCACTTTTAATCCCCATAGAGTGATGTTTTAATGACGGGGTTTGCTTGAAAAGTTGATTTAGCGTGTCTCTGTTCATTGTGGAGGGTGCACAAATCCAAAACATCCTCCACAAACTGTCACGTGGTTTCAAAACGACCACTTGACCATAATAGGTTTAGTCCAAACATAGTCAACCATTTTTTGAGAACTAGCCGCAACTCGTTTCCCAATGGATTTGATGACTGTTGTCATTACAATCACGCAGCTTACAATGTTAATACTCGATACTCTCTGTGGACTAAATAAGTAGCCTATTGAAAATAGAAACAGAGACGACTCAGAGCATATAATCACACAGAGTGACCGGACATCTAGAGAATAAACCAAACGAGCGCTCTCGCCCCCTCTCGCAGCGCTCCAACTCTCCTCCTGCGCTCCACGCACGGTTTTTTACCTTCAGACTGTTCATCTGCTTCTTGCATCCTCGAATCCACATTGAAAAGATGTGTTTTAAATCCAACTCATCGTTGGAAAAAACATCCCGAGGTGTCGATGCGCAAGCCAGAAAGGAGCCGTTAACCTGAATTATGAAATGTTTTCCGAGCGCAAACCCTGAGAGGAGCGCCAAACATTTTTGCCACATCCGGGTGCCTGCCTGCCTGCAGATTCACGGCGGATCCGAGAGGACGCGCTGACAGCAGCAGTCAATCCACTGCTGTCAATTATTCTAAATGTGGCTGGAGATAGACAGATAGGCCTACAAGTTAGAGCAATCACGGGCTCCAGTGTGGCTCCTGGAATCACATTAAAACTGCATATGCACCTGTTGCCGCCCATTAAACGTAACAAGCACGTTATTAAACATCTTAACTCTAAAGTGAAGTCTGGCAGAATTACCAGATGTTTTCAGGTGGATAAAGCTAATGATTTATGCTTTTAAAACAGTAAAACAACAGTCACGAATAAGTTTTATATCTGAATGGAGACAAGAAATCCGTCCAGCCTAGGCCTATAGGCTAAAACTGGGGAGCTGACAACAAACAACCACTAGAGTCAACAAGAAATCAGCCTTTTGCTAATTTACTTGCGTACACTAACAATGTCTGGAGCCTATAAATTAAGCAGCAGGTGACACAGTGAAGCAAATACACGTGTGTGTATCTGTCTCTGTAAACTACCAAAGCGTGGCATTTGAATGTGTAGCCTTGTAGTATGTTGTTGGCCATTTATAGCCTGTATGTAGCAGGCTATTGAATCGGTCTAATCTATATTTCTGTCCATGTTTCAGGACATTGCTTTAAATGCGTCAGATGGCCCATTCCAATGCAAAAAAGTCCATTTAGATGGAAAAGTTTCTGGCTTTCCCTTGTCAGTGTAATTTCTGGATTGGAGGATAAACGCCATGCCCTCATCCTATCCATCCGGTTAAGCTAAGTAGTTACTGTATTCCAGGTCCTTGGACTTACCCCTCAGGGGTCTTCCCCTTATAATGAACGGCATTCTGTCACCTGGCTCTTCGCTGAGGCCTCATAGCGCCGTTTTCTACCCTCACTCCGCGGCGATTCGAGAGGAAATGAGTTGTCGGAGCTGTGCTGGAAGGTTACCAGTGATTGGATTACCTGTGCCTGTATGGAGGATAACAGTTTCACGGTAGAGCCTAATCCTCCGATTAAAATCCCTGCTCCAATGTTCCCTAAACAGAGGCAGGCATCTGCAGCTCAACTGGACCAAATAGGCGACCAGAGAATTGTGCGTTTTTCTTTCGAAGAGGTATGATGGTTTTAAAGTAGGTTATTCTATCCAAATATAAATAAAAAATATAACTAAATAAATACACAGGGGAATTTAAATTGTGCTTACATATTTTTTATCAGTGTGTTATTTAGGCTGCATAGCCTACAACTAAAAAGTAAGAATTAGGCTAACTACAGAAACGTTGTCACACATGTCAGCATGTTAACACCTCTTCACTTGTGCGGCACCAAGGTTCTCTGGTTAAAGACATGGTTAAAGAACACATGTCAGACTGGACCCAAAAATAAGTATTGCAGCGCAGCCCTGTGGTGGGTTATTTATGTAACATGAGGGTAGGGTTTGCACCTTCAAATAAATAATATTTAATTATCATGGATGCGTTGATTCATTAAATTAATTTATCAAAACATTCCGTTTTTAACAAATTGGAAATAACCTCATTTACGTTTCAGATAAATGTCGGGAACTTTTTTGAGATCCGTGATTTTCGGGGACATCGGAAGTTATAAGTGTCCGCAGAAATCCGTCCGTGCGGGAGCAACAATCACATCCAAAATGGAGACCGTAAATTCCGGACATATGATGAGCTTAGCAGCTCTACAGAGACAAGACCCGTACATTAACAAACTGCTCGATGTTACCGGCCAGGTGGCTCTCTACAACTTCAACTCCAAAGCGAACGAATGGGTAAGTTTGTGAAAACACATGCAACAGTATCGTGAATCTAAAGTATGCTAGCTAAATATTCACGTAGCATGCTAATGCTAGCTTTTCGCTAAACACGGGGAAACACTAAGACATAACGTTATATATTAATATATGTCAAACTGTAACTTATCTATATATGTTTATTCCGACATGCTGTTTTGCTACTCGTGGCACTGTGTCAGTGTTTTGATTACTTTTTCGACAAAGTTAGCATTATATCTTGCCTGAGCTAACATAAGTTGTCTAGTAACGCTAACGGTCAGCTTTCGTTGCTAATTGTATTATTCAGCACGTTTTGGTTTAGCGGTTGTTGCTTTTTACACATAACGTCACTTTTAATTTCAGGAGAAGACGGAAATCGAGGGCACCCTGTTTGTTTATGCTAGGTAAGCACATACAATCTGTGAAATAATTTCATGTGACGACCATGAAGGTTGTTTATGCGACTTGTTTAGTGTTACGTATGTTTGCGCTGCCATCTGACGTATTCTGCGCACGTGTGTAGGCCGCAGTCTTTGTAAACAAACCTTAACGGGGGGGTTAAAATGTGGCCATTGATCAATGGTTTACCTTGTTTATTACAGTTACTACATACTACGTTAGGCTTTCAAGTATGAGGATTTGTTACATTAGTTTGTTTGTTTTTGGCGTTGGCTCTATTATATTTCAAAGTAATGCAAGCAAAAGTCAAAGAACAATTTTAAAGATTTTGCTAAATGTGGTGCATAAGTGCAATATAGTGCCTAAGAAAGTGGTGGTTATGTTTTGTACTGCCAGAGCATTTTTTTTGCAGTGTTTGTCGTTATTGTTCATCTAAGGTCTGCCTCGCCTCGTCATGGCTTCACCATCATGAACCGACTGAGCACAGAGAATCTGGTCGAGCCAATCAACAAAGACCTGGAGTTCCAGCTGCAGGATCCCTTCCTGCTCTATAGGAATGGCAACTGTGAGTCTGTTTGTAGAATGGTATCTGTAAACAGGAGATGTCATACACAGCACAGACATTAGATGTCATTTGAGATCATTATTCATTGTCTGGGATCCAGTATTTTGAGTACTTCAATGTTTCTTGACAAGTTAAAGGCAGCAAGCCATCCAGGGCCTAGTATCCAATAATAAGGGTAGATGCAGGTGAGGCCCAGCCCCATATCAAGATTAATTTAAAAAATGTGTGTGATGAGAAATTTGAGATATCATCCCAGAGAAAATGTTTATGGAACCATTACAAATGCTATGCAAAATAGTAAAAATCAGTGAGGATATTATGCAATGTTACTTAGGTTTCTGCTCAATTACAATAAAACACTGTTGTATCTCAGAAGATGTGCATTCTGTCCAGACAGCCGTGTAGGTGTTTTTGACATTCATTATCTCACACACACAAATAAATGGATCAGAACATAACAGTACCTCTGTAAATGCCTGACAAACACCGCTCCAATGTCCTCTGCAACATCTCTTTTCCCTTTTGCTTGAAGTCATTTTGGCATTTTGGAGTCGCATTTAGCAAGAGAACATCTTCTGAAGCACTTTTTTCACTCATGACCTCACACAGGCCTACCAGACGGCAACAGTTTCAGCTTGGTTTGGCCACAGTTGACATCATTTTGCATTGGGGAAACAGCCAAAAAGACCTGTGGGTTTGATTATGAATCTGACTGATATATATTTTATTATAAGAGTAGTGCTTTGCTGATGGCTTTATCCAATGAGATGCTGCAGTTAAACCTTTCAAGCTGTAAAGAATTTGAAAAGAAAGAAGTGATGAAATCACTCAGATCTTCAGAAAGTAACTGACAGTGCTGCCACCGAGGTAATCTATTAGAAGTCTGAACAGTAGTTTCATCAAGGCAATAAATAAGGAATTTGACTGTTTTCCCATTTGTTTGCTTATGAGAAAAAATAACATAGCCAGGGTCAGCGTCAAAGTAGACTGCTCCCCTTTTGGACTTGGTTTCCCTATCAGCCTGGCTGGTATGGAAGACATGTTGTTATTTCTTGTTAGTTTTCAGGCCAGAGATGCTTCTCCGGTAGCTTCACTTAAGCCCAAGTGGTGGCATTAACATTTTAGTTCCTCAGAGTGGCCTGAATTGCAGACAGATGAGGTGAAACCCTGGTTGATTTTCCTCAGGTTTTGTAGGACTCGCTCTGAAAGATGGAGTAAATGTTCTTTGATGGTGTCCCCTCCTTGATTTTATTCCATTGGTTGATTTTGACTCCTTTTGTAGTTCTCTTTCTCAGGTTGTATTAGTCCATTTGTGCTCTGCAGTTGTGAAACGTACTGTCCTTTGGTAGCCCTCAGATATTCATTCGTCAGCATGTAGTTTCTGTCTGTTGCGTTTGCCCTCCTGTGAGGTGTGGTTGTTGTGGTGTCGATTCCACCTTTCTGATCTGGAGAGAGAGAAAAATATCTTAAAGGTGTTTCTAAGACTCCTCCCTCTGCTGTGAACTTGGAAGAGCAAAGAAGGAACGATGAAGGCTGATCAGGAGCAAGGTAGACGTTGGCTGAAGAGTCCCAACACAGGGAGGATGTGATGTTGATGATTTATGGTTATTTGTGTCTCACTCCAAGCCTGTGAGACTGGTGGTGAGTACTAGTGAGTGAGTTCACCAGTAGATCCAGAAAGCCAGAGGCTGACAAGTGTAGTCAAACTTTGAGAATGCCGTTTAGACAGATCAGTGTACACTCGCACCTGTTTACACCTCTCGATATTCCCCTTGGTCGCAGCAGACGCAGTAGGGAGGCAAACACTCAGGTTGCTAGGTTACCTCAACCTCTTGAGGGACCTTGAATGCGCCAGTGTTTCATCACAAACACAAATTACACACAAGCAATGGAAAATTAACTAGCGATTGTTTCAGCAAAAATTGCTGACATACAGTTAGTTTTTATTTTACCATTTTTGTCATCAAATGGTGAAAAGTGTCGCACACCAGTGTTTCCCAAAGCCCAAAGCCCAAGATGATGTCTTGGGCCTCCTGATTATTGATAATATTATGAAAACTTTCTCCATTTAGTTTCTTCTGGGGCAGACTGTCATTAATGTAGACTGTAATTACTAATGAGCACAGACGCTCAACATTATAGTGGCAGTGATTTGTGGTTTTTGTGCTCTGCTTTTAGACCTTAGTAGAATTAATTATTTATTGTTTTTAAAACTACAACAATTGGAACAGACAGCTTCATACAGCACCTTGGCAGGATGTCCAGTGGATATGCTGTATCTAGGGTTTTTCCACCCTGATCACATGTATGCACATGTGCATGTGTACTGTGCTTTCAACTGGCTCAAGCAAACGCTTAATATCCAACATAGAGGCTGACGTGTTAAATGTGCTAACAAACAGCAGGCTGTCAAATTAAATATAACATCAGCCCTTGTTTTCATTCATAGTTGTTAGGGGTTTGTTTGCAGTGTGGTTGATGTGAGTTCCTAAAAATTCAGTGTTCACCTCAAACTTTCTGTTGTGGTCCCAGTAATATTTGTTCTTAGTGAAGCATGTCACGTGGCATGGTAAAGCTCTTTTTGAGGACATCAAATACTTGTAATCCCCTCACTCTTTTATAAGGCAGCCTTTTTATTTATTATTTTGTTTATTTTATTTCCTTATTTAAAGTATTGTCTTTTATCAATATATTGATATTTTTGCTGTGTGGCAAAGCAGAAACACTGTCACACTGCGGTCCAGCCAGAAAACTCTGTTCTTCCTCTGGAAGTTTTGGCAGCGTCACTGAGGATGATACAGCATCACCATGTCAGCGTAATGCCGCAACTGCAGGTGTTAATGACAGAAATACACAAAGTGCAACGCTCGCTAATAATAGTGTTGCCCATGAAGACCCAGAGAGTTTTGTTGAGAGCTGGAGGCGGGACCAAATCTGACAGAGGCGGCCGAACTCTGGCTGCGCTGACATTAATAATATTGATAAATGCCATGTTGCAGTTATATATAGTTATGTACAGTAGGCCTATTGTTTTTACAAAACGATAGACTAAATTTATCATTACACACAAATTATAAAAACGTGCAATTAGTTATTTTGGTTGGTTATAAAGAGTTTGGTCTTATGTAATGCTGCTTCTGCTACATGTTGTAATGTACAGTATTTGTGTTTTTCTTGCAGTGGGTATCTACAGTATTTGGTTCTATGACAAGAGGGACTGTCAACGCATCGCTCAGCTGATGGTCAAGTAAGTACCTGGACATGTGTATCCTGTATCTGTGTTTGGATGAGTTAGCACTTCATTGTTAGTTCTTAACTGTTTTCTCCCCCACAAGGAGTAGTTGAATACACATACACATGTGATAAAGCAAACAAACAAAACCGTTTGTAGACTATATGTCACGCTTTTATTCTTCCCCAGGATTGTGAAACAAGAAGCAGACCATGCCCAGAGGGAGTCGCCAGAGAAGGCAGAGCCGCGGAGGACCAATGGTGTCCCAGAACCACGGCCCATCGACATCCTGGAGCTGCTCAGCAAAGCCAAGGAGGAATACCAGAGAGTGAGGAGGCAAACATAGCATGTTATTTAGGTTCTTAGATGAGAAAATAGACCATTCATTTTCATTGCAGGTAATATATACAGGAACATGAACTTAGATCACAGGCCACCAACCCAGGACTCAGCAGATACACCTTTAGCAGTCACCCACATGCATACCTGAGATTACAGTGGTAATAAATCTGGGTTTATTTTAGGTGTGGGGATCTAGAGGTGACGTCTGAATTTATGTCTGTTCCAGTTCCTTAGCCCCTGATTTTAGTCCATGTATATATCCTCTGGCTGTTATTTATTTAGAAATGTAATTATCATTCAATTTGTGCTTGTGTGTGTGATGCAGGCTCAGGCAGGTGAAACAGATGTGTCTGCAGAGCCTAATGTTCAGGCAGCTATCAACGCCACGGATCGTGCGCACAGCACACCACAACCTGAAAAGGTAAACATAATTCACAAACAATTCTGTATTCATTTATGTTGTTGTTTATTTTGAATAGTAAATTAAATGAACTTGTTAAAAATGAGTGATAAATTATCACAAACTTGGTCTTCACCTGGTGCCATTTAGATTGTTTATTTTTATATTGTTAGGAGTTTATTGATACATTTATTGATACTGTTCATTGGTTCTGTTCTTTACCTATACTCTTATTGGTTTTTCATAAATAATTGCCTTTAAAAAAATATGTTATTTTAAAAAAAGAAGAAATTCAGAACAGTAATCAAATTTAATATTTTATTATAACTGTTTTCAGAGTAGCAACAAAAGTAATGTTTACAGCAGCAAGTTACCCTCTCTTTTGTATATAAAATCAGTATCTCAATGGAAACAAATGGAACATGGAAAATAAACTATCATAAACTATATTCCTGACATCAAAATACTAAGTGAACTTTAGATTGAAGACAGCAGTCCATGGCAGGCCGCCTCCTCTCTCTGCTGCTGGTAGAGAGGAGCTGGTTTCTCTCAACAAGCAGCCGAGTTTAAAAGGATTTGCTAAATTTTAAGGTACGCCACATCTCAGCTAAACAGGCTACAGAAGACAGATTTAATTTTAGCTTGTTTATAACTAGCAATTAGCCGAGCTAGCACATGTGCTTGTGCACACCTGCAGTGGATGAGACACAGCAGCTATCGTTTTGTACACATTCCTGCTTGTTGGTATAGGTCGCCACTTGATTGATTTGTTCTTTTAATCCACCAGAGCTCTCATACAATGGTGAAGCAGATCACAGTTGAGGAGCTCTTTGGATCACCCCTCCCTAAAGACCCCTGTCTACCCACCATGCCTGCACAGAACACTGCTTCCAGTGACCCTTCCACTGGTTACCTCCAGAACCAGTCTTATCCCACTCCAGTCCACCAAAACCACCTCCCTCCTCATCTCACAGCCCAAGACCCTGGGTCAAATCATCAGCACCAAGCCCCTGGTCTGCTCCCTGCTCAGTACGGGCTACACTCTGCCCCTGTTTTCAAGTCAGTGGTCTCCAGGTCAGACCCCCAGCCTCGGTGCTCAGTCTCCCCTCTCATGGTGCCTCCAGCTGGCTCAGAGCCTCGTGCCGCTCCGTCTGGTCCTTCAGCACCATCAGCAGGTCCCAACGCCTATTTGGGTCAGGACATACTCAGCACGCTCAAACCAGCAGTGCCATGTGTGAATTCAGACATCCACAAACCTATCCTCGCACCCAACTTCCTGCCAAGCACGTTGTTCCCACCCCACAGCTTCCAAGAGCCTATGGGGAAACCCCCTCTCCAGCACGGCAAGGAGATGGATGTTTTCTCGCCGCCTACAAACCTGATCAAACCAATGTCTGTGAGTTCACTGGTTTTCTTACCAGCTGCTGTTGTGGATCTATTTGCTGATATCACCCTCATCAGTGCCATGCCTCTCACATACTTTTATATCACGAGAGATTGGATCATAATTGTTTCATGTCTTTTTAGTTATCTTTGTCTCTCCTCATCCTTCCTTTTCTACTCTCAGGCTGTCCCCATGAGTCCAGGTCTTGTTGTTCCAGGGCCACAGGTGCTTCTCTCCCCCAGCGCCTTCCAGCAGTCCATCAGTAAAACAACAGCAGCAGCATCAGTGGTCCCCCCTGCCCCCTCCGAGCCCTCCTCCACCTCTGTAGGAGACCCGCCACAAGCCCTCTGCAGCAAAGCACAGCTACAGGAGACCCTGATACACCTCATTAAGGTACACCGTAAAATGCATAAAACCAGTACTGTTAGCAAGTTGGAGTAGGAGAAATGTCAAAGCTCAATACCTTAAAGGTAAACATTGGTTGACCCAAAGAGAAATAAAGTTTTGGGGGTTTTTTGCTGATGGTTACATTGGTGGTTATGTTCTAAAGCTGAAATAAGTAACCATGGAACCCTCGTCAGGAGTTTTAAGTCTTTTTCATGTCTGGATTTCTCATTTTCAAAAGTAAATTCAAACAACAGGACAATCCCTGTTGTTTTCTTATGTGTGAAAATTATCTATCAAATACTGCTGTCATTTTCTTAAATTAGTCATTGGACTGCTTTGCCAAATCTTCACGGTTCTTCAGATGTGGTTGAAAGCAAACAAGAATGCTTAAAAAGGTTCATATTTTAGTTCCTAAGTTTAGTTCCTCTGGGTCCATAAGAGATCTGTGTTTCTGTCTCTGCCTTAACATGGATGAGGTGAATTAAATTTAATTTGTGGCGCTCACGTCATTTACAAATTACATTTAGATCATTTTGATAAAATTAGATCATTTAGATAAAACAGTTGTGTGAACAATCCTGAGTAACAGAGACCCTGCTGTTGAATTTTGAGTGTTTCAATGTGAATCTGTGGTGTTACTTTAAAAGTAAGCGAGAGGAATGTATTAACAGTTTTACAGTGTGTGTTTCCAATGAAAAGGCTGAAATCCAATGAAAAATCTGTCGTATTATTGTGTGAACACTCTCAGGAGTCGGATATTCATTCCTCTCTCGTTTACCTTCTCCCTGTCTAGAACGACCAGGACTTCCTCAGTGCCATTCATGATGCTTACCTGCAGAGTCTGTCTCAGGACTTCAGCAACATGAAGCTATAATCTGCTTCAGACATCACCGCTGTTCACCACTGTCTGTGCTTTGACCCCTTCATGACCTGTGAAGAATCCAGAAGCTAATGGGAATTAAAAGAAGTGCGGATAACAGGTTTTTGACACGCTGCACACCACAACCCTACAAAACCAGTCTGTGTTCTGAGCGTTATCACAGCATGCACCGCACCGTTCCTCTGTTCCTGACTCAGAACTTGTTGTTTGAGTTCTCCCCTGAACGCTGATGCTGTCTTGGCTACTCTAGTAGCTTTTTGTCCACTTATGTCAAACCAGAGCTACAAGAGGAAAGAAGAATGAGCTAGAACTTCCCAGTGTGGCCTTGAGTTTTCATTTTTATTTTAGAAATATTGTAAAACATTTGGTCACGTACTGGTAAGGTTAAGCTGGTTTATTTCCCTTGAGGATGGGACCACAGTGGAGCTTCGGTGACATCAAATCTTTTGACTTTTGACCTTGGGACGGGACAGACAACTCTGCAGCTTGATTATTATGAGAATCACAGATGCTGCTTCTTTTACTCGTGTCACGTCTATGGAGTTCTCGCAGTGCGAGAGTATGGGAAAATACACTCCAACTGCTTATTAAGAAAAAAGACTCCTGTGCTGCGCACCTCGGAACTGTTTTGGTGGTCTTTGCAGACAAAGTGTCCCACTGTGTGGTGTTGAAAAGGACTACTCATTTTCACTTATCGAACCTTCTCCCTTAAAGTAATGCTGAGGTCTGTATATTTTTGGTATCTCCACAGAGACACACCGAACAGCCGTTACAGTTTTTGTGTCATTTTGTGTTTGTCCGTATCTCTTAAAAGGGTCGTCCAAGGAAGATAAAGAACTTCTGTTGTTTGGAGAAGCACTTGCAGCTTACAGCTCATACTAAAACTGAGGGCTGCCTTTTTTAATGTTAAGTTAGAGACTGTGACAAGTTTATAAAGGCACACCGACAAACGCACAAACCAGCTTTCTTTACCGCATTTCTCCCTATTCTTGCTCTTTCTCTCTTTTTCCTTATCTTCTTTTGTGGGTTTCATCTCTCCTCCACTAGCTGAGCTCACGGGAGCTTACTTGGTGGGGAACCTCGCAGGAGACGATAGTTGCTATGCCCTTAGGGATATGAGCATTTTGGGATATTTTGAGATGGTACATTAGAACTCCTATCTGAACCTCTAGGTTCTGGTCCTGCAACTGATTTACACTTCCAGTATGAGCAAAAACCATAAATGCATTTGATAGCTTCGGTATGTTTCAAACCAGTCAAGGTCATGCCAGTAATCCAAACTACTAATGACATAAAATACCTCCAATCCTGTTTTAGAAATTATTTTTTCCTAGGCCACAGTTAAGTCTTAAGTCACAAAGACTTAAAGATAAAATAATTTGTGGTAATTTGGCATTTTTTCTGCAGTAAAAGGCTACTGCAGCACAGAACCATAAACACTGCAGCAAGAGCATGAAGAAGCACATCTGTTTGTAGTAAATGAAAACTGATCTAATGTACATCTTAAAGTCTGCTTTTTCATCTACCCTGTTGTTACAAAGTGTTCAGCACAGACAAGACCATTAAAGCCGTCTCAAAATGATGCAGAAGCAGGGAAATTTAAGTTGTAAGGTTTTCTAACAGCTAGTCCAGTGACGTTTGACGCCAGCAGTCGGCTCATTGATGATCAGGCTACTTTTACACAGGGTACTGTTAAGATGTCTATACTATAGTTCTCTATGTGATCAATATATCAAGTCATTCCAGATTGAAATAGACATATTCCTTTTTTTTCATCAACAGGAATTGCAGAGATTAACGCCGTCTTTAAAAATGTTCATGTCACTCGTGGAACATTCAGAAAATCATGCAATCAACAATTGAAAATAGCCGAAGGACAATATGAATTTCTGTCTTGACACCACGACTTTGCATTTGGTCCTGCTATTTGAATGTATTTGATGTTTACTCGCAGTATTTGCCAGTCGTGTTTTCTTCTGTCCTGCATATTTTAGTTGACCTCAGATACACATGCTTTCCGTACTGACTTGTTAACTGTGTTTTTCCGCATTTTGATTTGTAATGCAAAAAGGACAAGTCCACACCCGGGGATCAAATCGTCTGTACCCTTCATTGCCCTGTTATAATTTTTCATTTCAGAGGTCATCTTGCCAACACTTCCGGCATGTGTTGGTTAAATAAACGCACACAGGAAGAATGATTGAAATGTAGAGTTTTTTTAATCCCAGTCACATATTTAAGATTTTAAGGTTATTTTACACTTTAGTATAATTTATCTTATCGACCAGAAATAAGATTTTGGGAGAGTATTGGCAAATAACATAATTTTTCTGAGATTGCTGTCACTGTGCGTTATTTGGTTTATTATGGCTATTTTGTGATATTAAAGATTTGAAAATAGGGTTGTCTCTGTTTGTTTCCTGCTGAGAGGAGCTGCTTTGTGAAAATAAGCTTTAAAGATTAAACAGCAGTGTGAATTAATTTTTTGCATGGTTTAAACCAAAATCAAATTTGTGAGACCAAATTAATATTTTCTAACGGAGGTTCCCAATTTACTCCTTTTTCTATTGTGTAAAATAGCCCACACAAATTAAAAGAACATCGAACTACATTATTTACAGGAGACAGGAGAATGGTGTAGTGTCTCTGTTTGACCACTAGATGTCGCTAGGTGCTTACTGTTCAGTTGTCTGTGGTTGAAATTCTGTCGACGTTAAAATGTGATCAGCTGCTATTTGGCCCATCCAAGGGTTTATTTCATTAGAGAACTTGATGTGGGAGCCTCTCGGGGTTTAAGTAACAAAACAGATTGTCTCTCTCCTTTCAGTAGGGGGAAATTAATTAACAAGATTGGCTGGGCAAATGTTATGTCCCCCTTTGAAAACCCTTCCTCAGGTCCCCTGCTGGCCAAATGTTGAAGTTAATGTCAGCAAGCGGCAAGAGTGACCCAGCCTTTGGATTTCTCAAGATCACAAGAGAGAAGGACACTCTTCTCAATGAACCTTGATAACTATGTCAAACCAAATGCAAAGTAACACTCTACTTGGATTGAAAAAATCTAACCGTGTCAGTCATTACCTATATGGCATGTAAGGGCATGTTGCAGGTGTAGCGGTTTTGTACTGCAGCCAATCATGTCTGGGAAATGTCATTAAGGTTATATTACTGTCATTTGTGAGCCTTCCTTTGGCACATCACCCTCTCTGCCTGTCTTCATCCAAATGCTGTAGCTTCACAGGACAGGTACATTTTATGGTTTAAAGAGAGAATTGTTAAAAGTACAGTCTATATTCTGTCTATTCTTCAAACATGCTCATATGTTTCATACCAGAATACATATACACTAGACCTTGGGTCAGGTTTTATCATAAAGAAGTAAAAAGGACATCCTGTCTTTAGATCTACTTGAAGGAAAAAAAACGCTATCTTTTTGTTGTGTTCATTCTTAGTTTGGTCACAGTCCCTATTTATATGGTGCCCACTGTAAAAGCCTATAATTCAATAGCTTATTATCTTTTTGTAAATTTAATTTTGTTCAAACACCACATGCATTAACCACAGAAGAGGTTTCTTGGTGATATTGGTGATATTGGTGCAGTCGTTTCACATCCATACCGCCACATAGTGCAACTACAAGAAAAGTCCATTAGTAGGATGTTAGAGCGCGCGCGCACACACAGTAAGTGCACGAGGTGATGGCAGTATGCACAGTAAGAATATAGGCCTACGCCCCGATTTCATTCACTGTGAAGATGAACCAAAATTGTATTCCTGTGGAAACTGTGCAGCCACATACTTAGGTTTTAAAATATTTTACAATTCTGTTTCCCTGTTTATGTTCACTCCTGAATTTGTGTTTCATATGTTCCATGAAAACATGTCATGAGGGGGCCATTGAGATTGAAGCTGAGCGTCCCTGAGCAGAGTGCGCCTGACCGTGTGTGAGCGTGGCCTTATCCCTTTCTACTATTGGCTGTGCTCATGCGTGACAGTTTGGAGTAAACTGTGGTCTCCTTTTAGCCCTAGATTAGCCATATTCATAGGCTTTGCATGCAAACACGCCCCCTCCCTCCCCCCTCTCTGTCGCTCAGGTTCAACACCGCTGTTTCTTTTTAACCCCTGCCATCGTCCGCTGCACATTCATCGCCTTTATTCTCGGAACAGCAGACCGGGGACGTTTAACTCTTTACTCTGTTTAACCGGCTTGTGTGTGCGCGTGTGTGTGTGCTCTTCTTCGGTTCATCGGCCAGATGGAGGACTACCATAAACCGGACCAGCAGACTGTGCAGGCGCTCAGGAACATTGCCACCCGGCTCCGGATCAACTCTATCAAGGCAACAACTGCAGCGGGCAGCGGGTAAGACAGGGAATACGGAGAGTGTAAACTGGTTCTAAAATAGTATGACACGACAAAATACTTTTATTGCCCTGGGCCAGTTACTGTAGATTCATGGACTTGTCTGTTTAAGGGAGAAATTATAAAGTAGAAACGTGTGCTTGAATTAGTAAGGAGGGAACGTGAAGCCCATTTCCCGATGGACCGACTGCCCGCAGCAGACAGTGTGCGAGAGCACCGACAGAAGCTACATAGATTTATTATATTGCAGATGTTAGTGTGCCAAAACCGGGGTCTCTACTTTAAAATGTCTTATCTTTATAACGCCTGTTGTAAAACAGTTATGTGGCAACATAGGTTGTGCGCTATACAGAAAGGAGCGGAGGTGAGTGCAAAGGGTCAGAGTTAATTTACTTGTCATTTTCGCATCTGGATTTCAGTTTATGAGCGTGTTAAGTTCCGAGAGCACTGAGACGTAATTTAGGCTATTTAATTAAAAGGCGTGTTTGCTCTCCACAACCGCCCATTCAAATCATAAAACATTTATTAAATCGTGTCGGATTTGGAGGTTCCGCACAGGCTGCTGCTGCAGGTGCACCAGCGTCCAGCTCCGACCTTAACCCCTTGCGTGCTCTGTGATCGGTTATGTAACAGAGGAGGAGCAGAGGCAGGATCGGTGCCTGGTCCCGTACAGTCAGCGGTGGAGTTCGTAGGGCTACGTGGTGTGTGGAGGCAGCAGAAGGCAACCGGGGAACGCACAGGCGCGCTTCTTCCTCGAAGCCGCGCCTGCCTGCGTCCGTGCAACTTGTCACACAAATGTCAAGTAGCTATAATTAAAAAGGAAAATATGTCCTGTGAGAAATTTCAAAATAAAATCCCAATTTGGCAAACACCCAGCAACATTTTTGAATTAATAGAAAATAACATTAAAAAATGATAATAAATTATAGGATACGTGAAACAGTCACTTCTGCGTGCCTTACTCAACACCCAAAGCTGGCTATCCCACTTGCCAAAGAATACACAAAGTAAAAACACTTAGCAGGGTGTAGTAGTGGACTCTTCCCTTTTGTTTTGCTTCCTTTGGAATTATGATTAGAGTCAGCCTAAATGATTTTCTCCTCTAACTGATTATTCTCTTTATCTCTTAATTCTCTTTCTAAAGTCTGTCTGGTGACAGATGGGAGGAGAGAAAGTAGTGACATAATGAGGGGACTGTAAACCCTGCTCTTTTGTAAACTGGATATTTCCTGGATTTGTTTAATTTCAGGAAAAGATTAGGCCTACTGAATATATTTTCTCCTGACAGGACTCCAGTGAATAAATGAATCTGTCTCTTATCTTTTTTTTCATCAATGGCATTAATACATAAAAAAAGGACTGATCATGGGTCGACTAAGATGTTGGACAGATGATGATAACTGAAACATGCACAGAATAAACAGAGACTGTAGCCTACCCCTTTCTGTTCCAAGGTTTAATTAATTAAATCCATTCTTCTTTCAACAAAATCATCCATAAATATAGCTTTAGCCACCTTTCACCCTTTCATAGAGTATCCTTCATCCTACACAACTTCATGTTTATTCATCTTCTCTTTTTTCATTATTTGATTACATTTTCCATTTCAGGAGAGTGAGGAAAATGGCCTTCATGGAGGAGGCCTGAGTGAGGTATTATCAGCATGTGGTTTGAAAATAAAGAGAAGAATAACATTCAAGACTTAAAACTTCATCATAACCTGTGTTGTGTTTAACTGTCTTGACATTTAACAGTTTGGGACTACACATTGGATGATACCTTTGTCAATGTATACTGTATATGTATGTGTGTGTGCATGTATGAGAGCGAAAGAAAGAGATGCATCCTCCAAAAGCACTTGCATTTCTTTATGTGTGTGAGAGAGATACTGTATATCTACTTTCTGACAGTCTGACCAGCGTACATAACTCTGACTGCAGTTGGTCTGGCATGAATTAAAGAGTCAAACCCAACTTCTGATTGCTGCTTTGTCTCTTTGCCTCCCTTCTCCTCTGCACCTGTGTGTGTGTGTGTGTGTGTGTGTACAGTATGCCCGGAACATGCTTACAGATTTGAACTGAGGAATCAGGAGGCACATCACATTTTTTAATTGGATTGCTGTGTGTCTAATTCTTCTCTCGCCATCATTCTGTTCCAGTCATCCGACATCATGTTGCAGCGTGGCAGAGATCATGTCCGTGCTGTTCTTTCATACCATGAAGTACCGACCTGAAGACCCTCGTAACCCCAACAACGACCGCTTCGTCCTCTCAAAGGTAACACACGCACATACACATACAGACAGGCGCATGGGTGGCTGGTGTTATCCTGATACATGCGCAGAGACAACAGACAGGGATCATCTAGAACTGACAACTGATTTACTAAATGTGAGTTGACAAATATTTTTTTTAAAGTGCCGCTTTGTAAGTGCACATGTATGATTTTTGATGATTGTGTTGCCAATGTGAAAATGATTCAGTTCAATTAAATTTTATTTAGATAGAGCCAATTCATGACGGAAGATATTTCATTGCACTTTTCATATAGAGCAGGTCTAGATTATACGTTTTGTAATAACCATTATATAAGGCTGTTCCACATTTAGTACATTTCATTTTTTGTGGCACAAAATTAAAATGAAAGTTGTGCATATTTCCTGTTCGCAGGTTATCTTTCAAACTTGCCTGGAATTTTTGATCCAGGTAGCTCAAACAAGCAGACTGTGGAGGAGTACAGAGTAGTGTCTTCTTGCTGTGTGTTTGTGTATATTTATTCTGCTCCTTTATATCAAAAAATGTCCTGCTGTTTCTCTACGCAATTGTATTTATTCTGCTTACTTTTTCCAGAATTGATGAGAGTTTTAAACTCTAATGGTAATATTACCTCCTGAAACAGCAAATCAGGTAGACAGTATGTGATGTTACACCTTTCGTCTCTTCCTCCTCAGGGTCATGCAGCCCCTGTGCTGTACGCGGTGTGGGCGGAGACAGGCTACCTGAAAGAGAATGAGCTCCTCAACCTCCGCAAGGTCGACTCCATCTTGGAGGGACACCCTGTGCCGGTGAGGTGACATTCAGACCTGCAGGATGTTCTGGGTCCAAAATTCATTTCTTCCAACATACCAACACACATGTAATGCGAATACGTTAAAACCCTTACTCTATGATTCTGTGACAGTAAAGGGATGTTGATGTTTACAATTATGCTGTTAAATTAACATTGAGGCAATGTTCAAAGCCTGCTCTTCAACGCAGAGATTTATCAGTAAAAAATGAAATCCCTTCCCTAAGCTGTTTCTCAATATCTTTTACCAACTCAAAGATCATATTACAAATGTTCTGTGGTTAAGTTTGACTCTGACTTCTGGCCTCTTCCTGCATGTAGCTGTCTGTCAAACTCTGCTTGGAGCTTTTTTTGGGCTTGGTACAAACCTTTTGACAGCATCTGGGAATGTATGTCAACTGTCAAATATGCAGCCTTTCAAAACCTTCCTTTCAGCAATCTAGGATTGTTTCAGTCTTCCTGCTGGAAACAGTTTGAATATTTCTCACGCTGCACTATAAGAATACTATAAGAGTAATATAAGAATAGAGGCAATGAGCTTTTGAACCTGGGGTTTCCAACATGTGCATTGAGACCATCTAAGGGGGTTGCAAGATAAATCTCACTATGATTAGTAAGATAGTAGAAAAATAAATCTTTATGCAACACAAACATTAGGTTTACATTTCCTAGTCGTTTTGTAATCTTCATCTTTTTTGATCCAAATGACCGGATAGTTTTTCTAATTTAGAACATATCGTGTATACCTGCTATATAGAGACATGAACACATTTACACAGATACACTGTATGCTGGCAGGGACATAGTGACAAAGACGTTGTTGTGTGACAGAGATGGTCTGTCCTCCGCTCCTTTCTCCTCTGCTGCAGACATTAATGACACTGTGTTTACATAAACCCAGATCCCGAAACGCTGCTAGACATAGACTGTAGCTACTATCCTGATGACATGACTATCGCTGTTCTGTTTTGTCCATCCGCTATATTTCATCCTTTCTGTATTTATTTCTGTTTCTGTGTTTGTGTGTGTGTGCTAACAGAAGCAGCAGTTTGTGGATGTGGCCACTGGATCTCTGGGTCAGGGGCTTGGAGCCGCGTGTGGAATGGCCTACACTGGAAAATACTTTGACAAGGCCAGGTAACATACACAAAAACACACTCACAGATTGCCCATGAAAAGACTCATGCAGGGACTCTCACAACATGCAAAACATCATATACATGAAGGAGCACTGCAGCCCAGCGTGCATCTGCACTTATTAAGGTGGATCGTCTGAAATAATGCATGACATAGTGTACGCTGCAGCAAGCCATGCTGACGTGACATTTCGGACTGCAGCTTTGCATCAAACCACACCTGACAGGGTTGGTCTGGTTTGACATTTAAGCAGCCACTCAGAGCCGGGAGAGCTGACCTCTGATCAGTTTTACCCTCATATCAGGATGAGAGAGGGAATCTGCTCAGTAATCTTAGATCAGAAGTGATTCCAAGAAGAGTTCAAGCCGTGAAGGAAGTCAGTGATGGAGATTTATTTTGATTTAAATTTAGTCCATTAAAAAACTTCTGCAGCTCTGTCTTTTATATTTCAAACATACATATACATCACAGTAGATCAACGGGCCCGAAAAGAACAGTGGTTGTCTCCTACTCAGCTGAATGTTAGCAGGGTTGCACATCAGTCCCCATGTGTCTCCTTTGTTCTAGTGTGATCTAGAAAGACCCTCATGGTTTCCAGTCCAACAATAGAGAGCGCGAGATGGGTGTGTCCTGCCGTAGGACACAACACATTCCATTCACATTTTCACAGAATATGGATGTGATACAAAAGCATTTGAGTTGCAAACTGAATTTCAGGCAGCACAGTTTGACATGTTTCACTGTGGACAGGACAGAGGGAGACGATTTTGTTTTTCAACACACATCAGACGCAGTAAAACAGGCGGTCAGGGAATGCCGTACTTGCAGTCTGAGTTGGCTGCCCTTGATATCTCTCACTCTGCATTCTGTGTGCGCTCGATTGTTTCTGCTCTAATAATCACACATGCAAGAGCACAGTTCTCCCATCGCGCCTCTTCCTCACCCTTTACCCTCGTCTTCTCTTTAAAAATGGCAAAATCCCATGCTGTGCTTCTGTTGAATCTGTGCATACATGGTAGATTATATTGTGCACACATACAAGTGATTGTGTGTGCTGTCCGTTATTGTGCGCACACGCACAAGGGTGGATGTGTTTCCCCTGCGATGCTCGGAACAGCCTGTCAAGCTGCATCAGCTGCTCCTAAAGACACACACACACAGCTGCAGTGGAGCAGCAAGTATGTAAAAGCATCTGCAAACTCTTATGGAATATGTTGCATTTTATGTTATTTCTTGTCAAACCAAAGTAGGATATGAATCACAAACAAACCCATGAGGTTCTCTGAGGGTGGGGTTTATTAAAATACATTACACGAATGAACCTGTCAAATACACTTATCAGCGAGGCTGAATAACTGACACTGTTCATTACTTCATGCTTATGTGACTCTGATTCATTACATGTAAATATGGGACTGTTAGATCAAACACATGCGGGCTCCCTCCTAATGCTCGTTCAGACTGTATTGATTGGAAGTTTCTTCTTCGTTGCTTTTGTGTTGGTGCGGGTGACACAAATTGTGAGCTACGAGGTGTGTGTGTGCTTGTGCCAGTTGGACGTGTTTGGGCTGTTTTCAAGGAGAGGTATCGCTGTTTCTTGATCTGCTATTCTCACCTTGCAAAGACAGGATGAAAGAAAGAGAGATCCCTCCAGAGGGATTACTTTACTCCTGGAGTTTAAGCACAGCCTCGGCCTGCTGCAGTTGTACTGGATGCCCTTCAGACTTGTGTGGCTGGTATTCTATATTTTAGAGAAAGTGTGACAAGAAAGTTTTGTTTCTATACAAGCCTGAAAATTTTTAACAGTTTCTTTTGATGCGCGTTTATAATGCATTTATACGGTAATGTGATGAATATCAGCAAATCAATAGAGAAGAGCCTGACCTTCCCATCCCTGCTCTTTCTTTATTGTAATACAGGATTAAGTGCATTTGTTATGGACCTGATTATTCTCAGTTAAGTAAAGGTTTTCAACATGATCTAAAGTTATGGGTTATCTGCCATTTGAAAAATTCAACACTTATTCTTTCTGTATATCTTACTTAAATACCTGCTAGTACTAAACTGAAATAAGTCATCAATTACTGAAATGATCAGCCATAATAACTTTTTTACAGATTTGGTTTAATGCACATGTATATGTCATTATGGATATGGTGTCGGAGGAGGAGTGGACATATTTCAAACCTGTAGGATTTACAGATCAGTTTCACTTTTTCCCTCCATCAGTCGCAAATCCTCTACCTCTTTTCTCTCCCTCTCTCCATCTCCACCTTTGTGGAATTCCTCTCAACTTGTTCTTCCCTTCTTCCTCTCTTTTCTTTCTGTGTTTTTTCTTTGCACTCAGGGTTGGAATGCATGGTGTAATGTGGCGTGTCTCAGCCTATCTTCCAGCTTTAATGAGAATGTGTCTATTTGACTGGAAAGCTGTCAGGAGTCATTACACCATGGGAGCAAAGAGTGTGGATGATCAGAACTCAGCGGGCGTGGGGGGGAGGGGTTGTTTAGGTGTGAGGGTCAGCTGTCACATTGAGCCTTATAGGAGGAGTCGGAGAATGGGAAGATGCGCCAAGAGGGAAAATGGATCTGATATTGAAAATAACCCTTATCTCTTTCTAACAGTCTTTCTGCACAAGCTGTACATTCACATTAAAACATGAAATCTCTTTCTCTTTTTGTAGCTATCGGGTGTTCTGCCTGCTGGGTGATGGAGAGCTGTCCGAGGGCTCGGTGTGGGAGGCCATGGCCTTCGCCTCGTACTACCAGCTAGACAACCTGGTGGCCATCTTGGACATCAACCGCCTGGGTCAGAGTGACCCAGCTCCGCTCCAACACCATGTGGAGAAGTACCAGCGACGCTGTGAGGCCTTTGGGTGAGCAGGGGGGAGTCAGAGGGTGAGAGCAGAGGGGAGTTATAGGTGAGGTAAGGATAATAATTAATTGCTTGTCATTTATGGTGGAAAAATGGCAAATATTCACTGGTTCTGGCTCATAAATAGTGATTTGTTCCTTTTCTCTGTTTATATAATTGGGTTTTAAATTGTTTTGGACAAAACAAGCCTTTTTGGGTCCCACAGGGAAATTGCAAAAGGTATTTTTCCATTGATATTTTATAGACTTAATCAGTTAACCAAAGAATAATCTTCAGATTACTCAATAATGATATTTGTAATTATTGAGGTAATCCTGGTTGTCAAATCTGGTCTGCTGCACGTCATGCCTCCATCCAACAAAGACGATGCTGATGCAGAGCACTGATGCTAATACGCTGCTACAATATGACCCAGGGTTATATTCACTCAGGGGCCCAGAATTGAGAGTAATGCACATGTAGGACTGCATTTAAACTTTGATCTGTTTTCCCAGCTGGCATGCCATCATTGTGGACGGTCACAGTGTGGAGGAGCTGTGTAAGGTGCTGAGTCAGCCTCGCCACCAGCCACTTGCCATCATCGCCAAAACCATAAAGGGCAAGGGCATCCCAGGTACAATAATCAGTCACACACAAGGTGATCCACAGTAGGTGACAGTAATTATCAGTGTGGTAATCTGTCACAATTTCTTTTTTATTAAAAAATGCATTGTTTCCTAAATATTTCCTAAATGGGATATAAATAGTGGAAGTGCAAAAAAACATTGTGTCTACATGTCTCTGTTTCAGGATCAAACTTTCAGACATACCATATTTCAAGCAAAATTCAAAGTAACATACACAGAACATGTTTCATAACCAGGATATCTGGTGTTTATTGCTAACCTGCTCCAAAAGCCTGTTTCTAAATTTCTAAATGATGACTATGCAAAAAGTGACAACTGACTTGGAATTTTATTTATTTATCAGACGTTTTCTTAACTCCCCCCGGGATATATTAACACTCCCCCCGGGGACCGAGCATCAGTGCAGAGGGGCCCTAACTCGCTGTAATCCAGGCAGCGCTTTAGTGCTTTCTCTGCTGCAGCTCAGTAATCCCTCAGAATGTGCAGGATACACAGCCCATTGTGCTTGTGTTGTGATAACGGTAAAAGGGAGTGTGTGTGACCACGTGTTTCTGAGAGAGAAAGAGACACAAAGAAAGATAAAAAGACAGTCATCACAGCAAGAGCGGTGTGTTTAAAATAGGAGTATGTCTCTGTATACATAAGATTGTTTCAGAAACCATGAGTGTTGTTAAAAGCCTGTGGCCTCTTGATTCTAACCTTTTTACCTTTTGTAGTCACCTGTTGTGACCCACTCAAGTGGACAATTGTTATGAGTGTGAAAACAGACCATGGTTTACTTATGTGTTTGTAATGTGGAGGATAGGTATGCAGGATATCAGGAGGAATTTGGTTTATATAGAGAGAGCAATAAATAGATATAGATATAGCTGCAGATAGATACTTGTTTATGGATAAATACTTGTTTTGCTTCAGTCCTTAGTTTTGTTTATGTGTGTCTCTTTCAGTGGCTGAGGATAAGATGGGCTGGCATGGTAAGCCTCTGGCCAAAGACATGGCCGACAGCGTGATCAAGGAGCTGCAGAGCCGCATCATAAACTGCAACAAGCGCCTCTATCCTGCTGCACCCAATGAGGACGCATCACCTGTCAGCCTCCGCAACCTCCGCATGCCGAGTGCACCCAGCTACAAACCTGGAGACAAGGTATGATCAGTGGTGGCAGACAAGCATATATGAAAAAACATTCATTTGGGTTTGAAATTGTATGCACTGTCTATTGGGCAAAACAAATTTGACTTAATGGCACAGCTTTTCAGATAGAATAAAACAAAGCTTCAGACAAGCTGGGTTATCTACTATAGATCAGCAAATACTCTGTCCGTATTGATTGTAGTTTATTTATTGGTTGTGTAATTGTCCCTGTATAACCAGATTGCTACGAGGAAGGCGTACGGCATGGCTTTGGCCAAGCTGGGCCGTTACAACGAGCATGTGGTGGCTCTGGATGGAGACACCAAGAACTCCACCTTCTCCGAGCTCTTTAAGAACGAACACCCCAACCGCTACGTGGAGTGCTACATCGCAGAGCAGAACATGGTAAGAACGAGATGCCAACTCTCTAATTAGGTTGTTGGACCAAAAGTGTTAAGAAGTATATGAAAGTGAAGTGTCGTTAAAACAGCAAACATTACAATTACAGTACATCAACATATCCTTACAGTGAGGTATAGTATATTAACATCTGTCCAGTTATTATTTTTCTGTCAAAAAAAATTAAACGCAATCAACCTGCATATTTCCGGTTTATCTGTCTGAATTAAGGAGATGCTTAAATTACTAGTTGAATATAGATTGTTTTTAGTACAATAAAGAGTTACAGCCTCCAGATAGATGCTACATCTGTCATCTTTTCGTACATCATAGAGGCTATTAAAACTTCCTTTCAATTAATAAAATAAGGTTATTTGATTCAAACAATACAATATATGAAATATCAGATAAATGTAACGTAATAAGTATAAACATAAATATTATTTCTTTTAAATATGTGTACCCTCTGACCTTTAATCCTCCACTGTGTCATAATTTACTAGGTGTTATTGCAGTCATAAATGTCATTATGTCAATGTGGGCTCTGAGGGCTCTTTAGAGCCCTTTAATGATTATAAGGGCTTACTGTGTACTCATTACTACATTACTGCATTAGTTAATTAAGCAAGGTCCTCAGGTGAAAAGGGTAAATTTTATTTACATGCTGCAGTGGGGATAGGTTGACTCAGTAGGTCATTATTTCAAAAAGTATTACATAATAAGAATTTGATTAATTCTGATATTTGCTTTCTCAATTGAAATGTTTTTATTTGTCACATCTGTAAAGAACTGTTTGGTTTTAACCTCGTGAATGTTGATGTAACAAGAATGCTGACAGTGCTAACATGCTGGTGCTTAGAAGGTTTAATGTTTACCATAGTCTCAATCTTTAGCATGTGAGCATGCAAACATTTGAAAATTACCACTAAACACAAAGTACAGCGTGTTAGTTCATTTTAAGGGTCAAAACTCACGCAACACTTGTAGCAATAACTTGCACCTTGGGAGTAGGTGAATCTGTGCCACAAACCTTCCCCCTGCAGTGTGATTAGTTTTGGAAGCATTTAGTCATAAACCAAAGGTTTTTCTAAGCCATCAGTCTTCTCTTTGCCTCCTCCTGTTCCCTCCTTTCTTTCTCTCTCTCCCCTCCTGCAGGTGAGCGTGGCAATAGGTTGTGCCGTGCGTGACCGAAACGTGGTGTTTGCCAGCACCTTCGCCACGTTCTTTACGCGTGCCTACGACCAGCTCCGCATGGCCGCCATCTCTGAGAGCAACATCAACCTGTGCGGATCCCACTGTGGTGTCTCTATTGGTCAGTTCCTGTCTCTCTTTTCACCCATCACTATCTAAAAGAACAGACCTTTTACCGTTCAGTGGTTCACTTTGAAGTTATTTTATTTTACCCCTGCTGTAACTGATGTTAGAGCTAATAATTATTTCACACACTCCTGTCAGTATTCAAAGTATATGCTCTACTGGTCTTCCAAATAAACTAATCACAGCCTCAGTGACCTTTGACCCATAAATTGAAGTAGCTGCACTCATTATGACCTTCACTACACCTTTTTTTTAATCCAGTTTAGCACAATTCTGCTTTTAGATTGATTGATAGTAGCCCAGTACAGGCTAAACAAGTCAAAATGATAACATTTTTATGTTTAATAGATTGGTCAAAGTAAATCCAAAATGTGTAGAATGCGTGTCAAATGAAAATCAAACCAACGTGATATTAAGTTGCTGAACAAGCTGTCTGTGTGATTTTTTTCGTTTTATGACGTGTTCTTGCTTCTTTAATTTCACATCTTGGGGTTGAACCTCTCCTCAGTATGCCTCGGTTTTAATTTTCCTGAACCCTAAACCCCTTTATCCCCATCTTCTCACCTTCTTACTCTGTTGTTCATCTTCCTCTCCTTTTATCAGCACTCTTCCTCCCCTCCCTCTTTCTGTCTCATGGAAGTGTTGACAGTGCGGCCTGACTCCTTTTCACCTCTTCCTCCTCCTCCTCCCCCCCTTTCTCCTTCTCCTCCACATCTTCAGGTACATTGCATGTCCACCTTTCCAGACTGAATGCATGCCAGTCTACTAGAAGTTATTTTCCAGTCTAATCAAGCATTTGAGTCTTACTGTACCTGACTATTGCACATTTGGTGCTGATATGTATATTTAGGTGAGGACGGACCCTCTCAGATGGGTCTGGAGGATCTGGCCATGTTTAGAGCCATTCCTACGGCAACTGTCTTCTACCCTAGCGACGGTGTCTCCACTGAGAGGGCTGTGGAGCTTGCTGCCAACACAAAGGTACCCATACTCACGTGTAAAAAGACATTTAAAAGAATTTAAACCTTGAAAAGAAAAAATGTAATTCAGAGTAGAGTAAAAGCCAGTTAAGCTCTATCATGATGAGTTGAATATGATCCAGTCTTCCACAGTTTTTGTGTTAAAAAGTGCGCACCCATGTAGATTATTTCTTGTTTGTTTCAGGGTTTGTGTTTCATCCGAACGAGCCGCCCAGAGAACAATGTCATCTACAACTCCAATGAGGACTTCCATGTTGGTCAGGCTAAGGTTTGTAGCAGAGTTGTCCCACTACCATCCTGTTTCACAGTATGATTTAAATGCACAGCACAGCCTTTGGGAAGTGAAGATTCAGTGTGTGACACCACAACATTTCAACATATTCTTGTTTTTTTCTTTTTAAAAATTTTTCTCTATTTATCCCTCATCTTTTCATTCAGGTTGTGTATAAAACCAATGATGACCACGTGACGGTGGTTGGAGCAGGAGTGACCCTCCACGAGGCTCTCGCTGCTGCTGAACAGCTGAAGAAAGGTACAAAGAAAGAGAGCAAGAAAGTCAAAGTAAAAGCCAACCAATGCCAGCATGAAAGCATAATGAACCATCAGTCTGACTGAGGTGCATCCTCCACCTTCCTTTCTCCTCCCCCAGAAAGAATTAACATCCGTGTGATCGACCCGTTCACCATCAAACCCCTGGACTCCAAGACCATCATCGACAATGCCAGGGCCACCAGAGGACGTATCATCACAGTGGAGGACCACTACTATGAAGGTGAGGAGTCACAACAAATTCCCTTCCAAAAACAAAACAGAATTAGGGGCATCCAGACATGGCCGAATTATTTTCTTTAAACATTCTTAACCTGATTAAACATGGTGTATTTCAGACCACAACATGCAGGTTTCAACTCTGACCTGTCAGATGTCCTGATCTATCCTGCCTCTTTCTTCTATAGACACTCCAATAGATTGAATTAAACATTTAAAAATAAAAAATTCAATTATATTTAAAACCTGATTGGATAAAATCACAGGGAGGCCATGCCAGTGTGAATTATGTGTATTATTTGTTTCCTGCGGTATATTAAGATAAGATTTGATTTATATTGTTCCCTGGATAGATATACTACTATCACAAAATACCAGAAGTGCATGGTTACAAATGACAAATTAACCAAGTAATCTCAATTCCCAAAATACTCAATTTCTGCACACAGAATGTTGCTGCATGATACCATGTTAACATTAAACATTTCAACGGGTTTAGATAATATAGAGCAATATAATGTGACATTCTACTGTGTAAATCTATTGAATTTTATGATCATGTCCAATTAAGAGCGGGACAGTCACATCTGTGTGAGTCCACAGAATTAACAAGAGAGCTTTAACAAGCACACCTAAGGATTATTATGCAGCTGCTTGTGTCTCAACTCATGATTAAAAATGTCTGAAGCAGAAAAGGTCTGTCTGCAGATAGAGAAGCTCTGAGGAGGCTGGAGCCCGAACGTGGCAGAGAATTAGGGTGAAGGATATAAAGAGGGAGACAGACATATAAAAGGTGAAATGGATAAAAACAGTATATGGAGGGGGAGAAGAAGAGGGAGGGTGGAGGAGGAGGAGCTGGGAGAGCCTGTCAGGGTTTCTTAATTTCAGTTCTGGCCTTCGGGCTCTCGCTGACCTACATACAGTACCAGCATGACAAAAATGAATGTCCAGAATTTCCTTTCTCTCTCCCCTTTCCCCTCTCCCTGTGCTTGTTTGCATTTTTGTTGTCCTACATGTAGCTGCATTGTCTACCCATTAAGATTACCTCTGCCTACCTGCCACGACAGATAGTGTGTTGGGGTCAGTGCTTTAGCACCTCTACCTTACATGCACATGCACACGCACACACAATTTGGATTTATGTGAGTAGTTGATTACAGGTAAAGGAAAATGTAAAATTTAAAGGAGTTGTGAAATGTCTGTGTTCTAATGCAAGTTGCAGATATAAAGGAAAGCTGTCCAAGAATGTTACATTGTGCGTGCGTGCGTGCGTGCGTGCGTGCGTGCGTGCGTGCGTGCGTGCGTGCGTGCGTGCGTGCGTGCGTGCGTGCGT